>NDXB01016572.1:118726-179745 GCA_002631895.1 Agapornis roseicollis
AGAAAAGAAAAGAAAAGAAAAGAAAAGAAAAGAAAAGAAAAGAAAAGAAAAGAAAAAAAGAGCTCCTCTTAACAGTGTAAGTGCTCTAAAGATAAGAATGATTCTCTTGCAGTACCCATTTAAGTGGCAGTTGAGCCAAGAGTCACTGTTCCTGCTTCCCTGTTCTTGAGTTTCTGTTAGTTTATTCCCCCTTTTACTAGGTGACAGAAGAATCAGATGGCACCTGCCTTAGGTACTTTCACTGTTGTTATCTCTGTAGGCAGAGACTCTTGTATTTACATATGCTTAAGGGCGCACCCTTCAAAGCTGTCTAATCTGCTTTTACAGAGCATGGCTGAATTTCTTCCTGACCATATCTGCAGAGTTTAAAATTGCAGGATGGCTTTAGAATATGTGTATCTACCTATACATTATTTTAGGCACCTCTTATCTTTTAAATGACAATTGATAAATCCCAAACTAATTAAGTGCCATGTCAGCTTTTCCTAACTCTACACAAGACAAGTGGAGAGGAACCAGTTATACTTTCTAGCTCTTGGCAGAGAAATACCAAGAGATTCAGTACACTGCTGCCATGATAGCTGCCCAACTATAACTTTTTTGCTGAAGTCTGCTACATATCAGACAAATATTAACATTTTGCTACAAACCAAGTGGCAAAAATTTGTCATGGCACTTCTTCATGCAGCAGGTGGAGGGACAAGATGCCAGATGTCTTGTGGTATCTGCTTCTACTCTTTACTCCTGAAGATACAATAATTTTCTGTTTAACAAATCAGACTCCCTGCAGCACAAATCCTGCAGGAGTGGCTGCAGAACTAGTTTACTGGTATGTGTTGTGGCTTCTAAGACCAATGAGAATCCTTGAAGTATTACTTCTTCAACTTTAGGAGCATGAGGAATACTTAGAGAAAGGGAAAATTTCTAGCCATTTCTCCACTAGCTTTTACATTTGGTGGCAACCATTTAGCTCTGAGGCAACACAGTAGGCAACAAAGAAATATGTGAGGGCTGGGATTCAGCTGCAGGTGGTAGTCAGCTAATGATGACTAAAATATTGGTGAATGAGATATCCAAATGCACCTACAGTTAGTGGAGATCCAGACAATTTATCAGTGGAATCTCAATTGCTATACAGGTTATCAGTATATGTGTTTATTTACACTTGAACTGAATTCTTGGCAGACTTCTTTGCAGGTGTCAGTGGGGACATAAGTTGGTTATCTAACACAGGCAAAGTGATATTTCAGATGTCATGAGTATCAGAGATGTCCTTGTGAGTTTAATAGATGAAAGACCTTATGAATGAGGATTTCTGAGCAGCAGCAAACTTGATGTTTGACATGGAAAGTCAATGCCGTGGTTAGCATTACAGACTGACATTTTTATTGAAACAAAGAAATACAAAATGAAGTATAATCTTTTGTAAATAAGTAAAATCAGTTCTGCTTTGTGGTTAAGTACTGTTGAGCTTGGTAACTTTGCAACAATAGTAGTGGACAATAGATTTGTGGTAGATGACAGTGAAGAAGTATTTTAGGTAAATGTTTTACAATAACCAGCTAGAACTGAACTAGTGTTTGCTGGCATGACAATGGAACTTTCCAAACCTAAAGTTCAGCCAAAGGATGAAGTGAGGAAGAAGAAGATGAGGAAGAAATGATCACAAAAGACCGCTACCATTGTGCGAATGCAGGAGGAATTTTCTAGAAGAATGATGTCATGTATAAGTAGCTTTATGAATATACATGTAATGTAATGAATATGTATGTTTGATGACTACATAATCATGGCTTGTTTGGTGCTCGACTGAAACATGCTTGGAGGAGCTATCTCCTGTGTCTCCCAGCACTGTAATAAAGAATATCAACTTAAACTTTGTTAACGAGTTCTCAGAGCTTTTCTACAAATCACTATTAATGCATCTTCTCAACGTAGCAGGCTAAGGGAGAATATTGGTTGAGAGGTGGGCAGCAGGGACAGCAGAAAGGGCAAGGATGGTGGCTGCAGACAGCTCTGCATTCCACAACCCCATTGTAGAACCATGCCTGTGAACACTTGGTGAAGTTCCTTCAGGCAAGGGGCTGTTATCATGAGACTTCCTTATTCACTACAAGTACATACAATAATAATAATTAGTTTTTTAATTGTAAAATCCTGGGAGCTGGAAAAGACAATTCTGTCTCTAAACAGACAAGGTGTATGTAGTATCTATAGTACCTGTGTGTCTGTATTGTGTATAGTGTGTGTTTGTAGCTCTAACAATCTAAGGATATTGTAAAGGCAGAGTTTGGAGGTAATGACAATGTCTTTTATTAGACTAACCACCCTGCTTAAGTAGATGAATAACCTTTCCAAGGTTACAGAAACATAAGAATTTCCATTTATTATGCCCTCAATTTTTAGGAGCATGAGAAAAACAAGGATTCAGAAATTACCTCCTCACCTAAGGCTTCTGTTCTAAACAATATCTAGAGCCTTGTTATTTACAAGTCAACTGAAAACAGTTTGGACCTCAGCCTTTTCTCCTTTTAATGAATCAGATTCAGAAGGCTGGTTGGCTGAAATCAAAGTGCTCAGTGTGATTTGTACTGCAGTACACATGGGAAGTTGTGTTTTTTTTTTTCCTTCTTCTGTTAGTGCTTGTACTGAATGACTGCAAGGATTGTCTCTTGTTCTTTCAAAAGCAAGTCATTCACTAGGATGCTTTACCTTTACTAAAAGACATGTTTTCAACTTCGGCATGGCTGCTGGCCAGAGAAGCAATTTCCTTTTTTTTTTTTTTCCCTTTCAAAAAAAAGAGGTTGGAAACCATCAGCCTATATCAGGAAGAAGGATTTCAGTTTTAAAGGTGAAATAACATTCGCTCCTTTTACATGATAAATGGAAGAAATAGGATACACTAAAAGAGAAAGAGAGGGGGCATAGCAATTAAAAATACCAGGAGAGGGTGGTACACAACTCTATCCTCATGTTATCTTAAAGTAAATTAGCATGAGAGGTTAAAGAAGCCAGACTTCTTTTACTTCATAAATTACTCAGCTTTCAGTACAGGTTTTACAAGAACACATATTAGTTACCTGAACAACTGATAGTGTGGCATTTATCACATGCTGCTTCCATTTGTAAGGTCATAAATTCCCTTGCTGCAGTTGCCTTTAACTTGTTTTAGTGCTAAGTGTATCAGTAAAATGCTGGAAGAAAATCTATAGATTCACCTTATAATACCTGACTCTGTATTTTATCCTATCTTGAAGGAAGTGAGAGGTAAGCCTGAGGTTGCCTAAAATGAGCAGATATAGGAATAATTGCTACTTAGTGTCTTAACTGTCATTTATAGATTGATTCCTGGCATTTTAATGGATGAGGAAAGAAAGCTTTTGCTTCCTACATTAAACCAAGGTACTTCAGGTTCATATCTCCCCTGAAACTGCTGTCCCTTGAAACTTAAACACACAAATCAATACAAATATATAATTTCAAACTATACAAAATACATCTATTAAGATATATTGTACTTGTAATGTATATTTTATATCTATATGTTATAAGAAATAAATTACCATACTGTTTTAGCATGTGTCCTATTGAAAGCAAAATGCTGTTTTGAAATTGTTTCAATTCCCAACAAGGATCTGGCTTTTAAATTTCAAATATTTTAGGGTGGAAAATTAGCTTTGATTTCTTATATATGAAGCTAACCACAATGTCATGTTCACTGATTGTCCCCTAACATATATACCCCTTCAAAACTAACATGATACACTTCTATGTGTGCTATTGAAAAGACATGCCTATGTGAGAAAATCTTTACTTTTGTGAGCAACCAAGATCCATCCTACCCAAAAGATTCTTGCTCATAGGACAAATAGCTGCCTTTCAGTGTTAGGCTTCTCGCTGTTACCCTGAGCATATGAGACCTCTGCATGTGATTTCTGTGTGCCCTTTTAACTTGAAAATCAGTAGTAGAGAAATCCAGAATTGCTGACATCTTGTTCACAAGTAGTCTAGGTGAAAAGGATGATTTTGTCATACTTCCCAGTTTTGAATGAACAGCCTGCTCATTTCACTCTTTCTGACTAGCCAGAGTACTCTGTCATGCATGCACATTGTAATGCTGCTTGCTTTAGGCTAATTCTTAGACTTTTTTCCCTTTTGTGAATTAATTGCTTCAGTGTTCTTGAACTGAGATGAGGACACCCAGAAAACTCATCTTAAGTACAGTTAAATGATGAATTCCTCAGTAGATGCATATCTGACAGAACAAGTAATTTTTTAGAATTAAGCTCAAAGGGAAATACCAGGGGGCAATGGAGGATGTAGCTGTATCATATGAGATTTTTTTTCCCGCTCTTTGCTGGAGGTTCACTTCACCTCTTCTGTCTCACAAGTTATTTGCAGATATTTGGAAATAAGATGCTGTAGCAGATCTGTTCATCTACTGGCCTCTGATACTGGTTTGTCACCATCATATGGTGTGACTTAGTTGGGAGTTGAGGGGAGACCTGCTCCAGTCATGTGCATCAAAGCTGTATCGTCTGCTGGTGTTAAATTTACTTCAAGGAGAAACTGTTTTATAAAGAAATGCTATAAACCAGAGCTATTTAAGTTGAGTACAGCAATTTAAATATTCTGCTAAGAGATATCTAAGTATTTTCTTTTTTTTTTTTTTTTTTTTTTTATTAAGGAAGTGAGAGATAATTATCTGATAGCAGAAGATTATAAAGATCATGAAATTTAGGAAAAGTATTATTTACTTTAACTATCCAGCTTCAATTATAGTTTTTTAGTATTAATACATTTACTGAAATGTTATTTTTTCCTGCATTTGACAACGAGAAGTTTTCTTAAGAGCTACTGCTCAGACTGCTTAGGAAAAGTAGGATTGATTGATTGATGGCTTGGCTTTGCTAGCGAAGATTTGGGAAGGTCTTTACCCACGCTTACTACAAGCATGATGACCAAGGGCATGTGGGATATACAAATCTGGTTGGCAAAAAAGGTGCTTAGGCAATCAGGAAGTGTCCAACCAGGACTGTCAACTGCTGGGCAATCTTGAACAGCCCATGCCCTGATCAGTCCGCATGCTTAGGAAAAGTACTCTTTTAAAACACACAAATAGAAACTTGATTTACCTGAAGTATCTTAAACAGTCTAATTTCCTCATAACAAACAAACAAAAAAATTCTTTCAATTTTCACAAAAACTCAGAAATTTTGACTGACTTTGCGCTGCTGCCACTACTAAATGTCTTCAGGCTATTTAACTCCCATTAAAAAAGTCAGGCCTGTATGTTTCTTGTTTAAAATCTGTTCACTGCAAGTGACTAAAAGGAGCCACTGCCTACCTTCTGTGTCCTACAGTTCAGAAGGTCATGCCAAGGTTTGGTGTGATTATATTCAGTAGAACTTAGTCTGATTTTAGTTTGTTCTCTGTTTGTTTGTTTGTTTCACAAGTTATAGAATATGAGTTCCTACAGCTTTTTATACCATTTTCATTTGCAGGATAATTATGTTGTCTTGAAAACTGTCAGGAGCATACTGTTTACTGCAGATCTAGTGTGTACTTTAGATTGTGAGGATCTCGTGTTCAACACAGATGTTTGTAAAAGTTATTCTTCTGAGGCATCATGAGATATCTGGCAACAGTTTTGCTATTGATACCTTAATAATTTTCTCAGATGCAGAATAAGACTGAATCATTATTGGAAATCAAGCTGCAGTGTTTTGTGATTTGCATTTCCCTAATAGGTATGACATCTGTTCGAAGAGTCCTGGAGCATGGTTAATAATGCTGCTGGCAGGTTTTGCTCTTTTCTGCATTTTGCAGATGTTACATCCAAAGGTGCTCAGTTTTATATCTCTCCTGAGGCTCTCATGAAAAATCTGTGGTGTTGTGTTCATATTGTATATTATGTGCTACATGACTGAGATGAAGAAGGTCTTTCTCAGGGCTACAACATGTGTCCTTTGTGACAACAGGCATATCACTTAGGAGGGTTTCAAGTCTACATATTCTCTGTTATATGGACAAACAGATTATTCCACTGATAGCCATGTACAGTTGCTAAAATTTATTAAAATTTAATGAAAGGATTTTGTGCATTATGACACCTACTTACCAAACAAACCAACCACAAATTCTAATCAAAATTGAGAAGTTCACATGTTAGTAGGCTGTTGCCATAATCATCATGCTTTTTTCATGAGTATAGAGCAGAACTAATTTTGTACCTCAGAAAGTGAAGGTAAGGCAGGAAAATTAACTTATTTCTTCAGGGTTACAAAGAGGTATGTCAAAATCACAATTCAAAAGCAGTTCTTTTGAATATGATTAATGAAACTTTAGTCTTCTTCATAACCTACATATATCTATTTATGACTCAGAGACCTGAACTCAGGCATCTAGTGACATATGAGATGACTTAGGGTATCTAGGGCATGCTGACATACCTGGGAGATATGACACAGGACCTGGGGAATACCCAAGCCCTGGTGATGCAGCATCTGAAAGGTAACATGATATTCCAAGATATCTCAAAAGATATTTTATATCTATGCTTAGGCAGCTGAATCAAGTCTTTACACTTCCTTTCTATTCTGTGCTTTTAACAACATAGTAGATCACCCAGTTTATTTGGTGACAGAAGACAGAGCTATATCTTGAAATAACTCCAGTGACATGAGCAATTGACAAGATCATGGTAGCCCTGTAATTTTGAATTTATTTGTAGTTCTGAGAAGCTAAACAGCTGTTATGAGGGCTTCATAACCTGCATCAGTGCACATCTGTGTGAGCACAGATGTGCCCTGGTCCACTGACTGTGTGTATACTACACTTCTCTCCTTCACAAAATGCATGTTTCTCTTTATTTTCATGGTCATGCAGGGGCAAGGAAAAGAGAATTTAAAAAGAAAGTTGGAGCTGTTCAGCCTGGAGAAGAGAAGGCTGCATGGAGACTTCATAGCAGCCTTCCAGTAGCTGAAGGGGGCCTACAAGGGTACTGGAGACGGACTCTTCATTAGGGACTGTAGTGATAGGACAAGGGGCAATGGGTTAAAACTTAAACAGAAGAGGTTTAGATTGGATGTAAGGAAGAAGTTCTCTACTGTAAGGGTGATGAGGCACTGGAATGGGCTGCCCAGGGAAGTTGTGAGTGCTCCATCCCTGGCAGTGTTCCAGGCCAGGTTAGACAGAGCCTTGGATGGCATGGTTTTGTGCGAGGTGTCCCTGCCCATGGCAGGGGGGTTGGAACTGTATGATCTTAAGGTCATTTCCAACCCTAACTAGTCTATGATTCTATGATTCTATGTGTACCAGTATGAGGCTAGCATTTAGTTTCCATAAACATCTCAGGCTAGCATCAGAAAATCTTGCCTAGATGTGATACAGATACAGCTATAATTAGTTGATGAAATCAACTTTTACATCAACTGTTTTAATCTTTGAACTAACCCATCACAATTTACACTTACTGCATTTTCTTCAGTGTCTTCAAAACCAAGAGGCGGCACAAGGGACTTACTTTACAGGAGAGGCAAAAGAGATAAACAGTAAAATGTTAACAGTGGTAAAAATGTTGACAAATGTTGACAGTAAATAGGAATTACAACTTTGTAAGCCCCACAGTTTGACTCTTTTAACAACATAAGGCAAAAGCATAATAACAAGACTATCCACACTGCGTCAAACTAAGGATTCCTCCTGCTGTTAGTTTTGAGACATGTCAGACACCTCGGCAAGAACATGGCAAGAAATCAAGCAAATGTATCCTGAAATATAGTCCCTGTCTAAAGCAATCTAGGATTTTGAAGATAGGCGTTTTTTATAATGTGAAACAAATACTTCAAAATGAAAACCACACAGAAGTGGACAGTAGTGTTGTCTTTGTTTCAATAGTTCTTGATGGATCCCCCCCAGTTGCCTTTTGATTCATATGGGTAGAAGATCAACAACAAAAATACATCTTATTTGAAAAATCGCTTCCCTTTTGTTTGTTCTGAACCTGAGTTCTGTGGTCCCTGTGTCACTGGGAAGTGCTCTTCAGGGTACTTATAGCACTATTAATGAAAGATATTTCAGGGTAATCATTAGCGAATGGTTAGCCTAATCTCCTTTTACATAGGGAACTGAAAAGTCCCTGTATAGAAATAGTATTTGATATCTACTAAGCCTGAGCTTTTACTAGGAACAGAGAGGTGAAAGACTTTTTATTCTGTTTTCACTAACAGTCTGCTTCACCACACACTCCTTCAGGACACAGGTTTTAAATGTTCAGCAAAATGATTTCCACTAATATGACAAAACTTTTCATGGTGAAAGCCCAGCTGGAGAGTTGCACCTTTTATAGGAGGCAAACACTGTGTTATTACTAGCATTCTGAAAGTAATTTGTGATGATAAGGAAAGAAATAGGGCTATCAATCAGACTGTCAGTTCCTGTTTCAACCAGAAAACATTCAAACAACATGTTGTAAACCCAGATCTTTCACTGTGCCAGTTTAAGAAACCCTTTCTTGCTGATTTGTAGCTCAGGAGGAAGAGCACTTGCTAGATGCTGGTAGTGCTCCTTATTAGATTCATTGTAAATTCATAAAATAAATTACCCACCTAATTGGCTGTGTCCTCAGTCCATGTGCACTTGGACTGTATTTTTTTCCATAGATGCAAAACAGATTTACAGCTTAAAAGTAAGTGTAGCAATAAAGGAATATTACCAGTAATAGGCTTTTGTCAAGTTTTATGGCCAGCTACAATAAAAAAAGAGGTTCAGTCACTTTGAATAATGGATCTGTCAGATCCTACCCACTGTTTTGTAGATCCTGATGGAAAACTCAAGACCTAAGTAGACAGAATGAATTTGATTCTTTCATTTTGTCCCTGCTTGTGGCGGGGGGTTGGAACTAGATGATCTTTAAGACCCCTTCGAACTCAAACCGTTCTGTGATTTTGTGATTCAAAATGGAATACTTGTAGTATTGTAACAGTTTTAAAAGAATAATGCTAAAAACCCCCTAATGCTGAGCTAAAACCAAGATTAAATGTTTCTCAACTTTTATTTTGCATCCTCTCAGTTGGCCTCCTCAGCCGCAACTTGGTTCTTCTTGTTGTGGAATTTCAACCTAGTCAATATGAAATTGCAAGCTGTAAGCTATGTTGTCAATATATCTCAGCCTTTTACAATGCAGCACGCAGTGCTTTAGAGGCATGGCTATAACAACAATATTCTTGTATCATTAAAGTATTCTAATTGGTGTTAAAGCATTAAAAAAAATTGAATCTGGGATAAAAGTTAAACTAGAAGAGAGACAACTATGAAAAAGACGTAATTAGCATAAATGAGTGTGTTGGTCTAAGCACAGCAGGGGAGAAGACCTTTGTTTGCAAGAATTTTTTAGTAAAAACATGATAGATGATAGATAGATAGATAGATAGATAGATAGATAGATAGATAGATGATAGATAGATAGCTGGAACAAACAAGCACCTTTTTAAGTATGTTTTGCCAATGATGGAAATTGAATCCAAGAGTAGAAAAGATGGCAGTTGTGGCGTCTCATGAAGCATGCTCTCCTTTGTACGAATGAAGCAAAGCCAAATACCTTTAATTAGACTAACAGATCCAGCTGATACCTTGTCTCCTTTTCATAGTATATCCATTGGCACAGTAAAGAAATTGCTTTTTTATGCAGACATTTTTGTGCTTGTAGAAAACGGTATATCAAAATGCACTATATTTTTTCCAGTTTATTGCTATTTAAGAAAAAAATAAATATTTTGTTAAAATTTGTGAAGTAACATGCTTTTTTTTTTGTTCATTGTTTTTTGTTTTAAATCATTTTATCATATCTATAAAATGCAGCGAGTGCATCCAGCTAACAAAACTATTGCTAGGCAGGGATGGCTTGGTAGTCCTTGAGGGGGACCTGTGCTCTGGGGGACTGAATTCCTCCCAGTGTCATCCTCCAAAGCAGCACATCCCTACCTTGCCACAGGGAGACCCGCAGGGCAGAAGAAAGTGCTGGATTTTCTGGCCCTTGTTCACAGGCCCTATAGGACCTCCAGCTCTTTCTACTCTGTGAATCTGCCTAATTTCAAAGGCCAATTTAAATAGTCCTCCAGTTTTTCAGAGCTTTGTCTCAGGGAGGATGCATTTCCAAGGGAATGATTTTTTGCCACTAGTGGTCAGACTTTCATAGGAGTGCAGTACCTGGCATTTTGCACTCTGAATAACCTGCTTTCCTACTTTAATGCCAAATAGGTTAGGTCTTTAAAAAATCTGAATCTAAACCAGGCAATGATTTATTCAGAAAATTTGGACTGACGTATCACAAAAAATAATAAAATACCCTTGCCCCTATTTTGAATTCTATGAAGAGCATTAGAAATGTGTATGAGATTTTTCAAAGCTCTTTGTAATAAGGCATGTCAGGAGAAAGAGGTCTTCAGTATTTTCATCTTTAACCTTCAGTGTATCACAAGCGCTTTTTTACCTTGCCATACTGAGAACCTTCCTTTCTGCTGTATTGTGTCTCAGGATTAGTCACATCACATTGCATTCCTGTTTTCTACATTTATTTTACCAATTTGGCTGGAGTATGACAGATCTTATCGTGTTTGGCAGGATTTGTTTTGGTGATGAATGGTTCTGCAAGTAGTTGCTTGCAAAGTATGACAGTCCACATGCATATTCTTAGCTCTCACTCCATTTATTAGTTTAGTTGTACATGTTTTTATATAATTCTGATGAATTTTTGTGTATTTTATTTCAGGTGCAGAAATCTAAAAGCACATTTTGGGGTTGTGTCTGAAAAATAATGCTCTAAAACGTCATTGAATTTCAAAGAGATAGCACATGCAAACCTTTAAAAAACATTCTTTTCTAAGCAAGATTTTATTTGTGAAAATTGAAAATGGGCTGTTGTAGCTATAAGGTTTAAATTACGGTAATACAAAAATTTTGGAGTTGTTTTCATTTAGCCACTTTCATTATCTTCTATCAGTAATTTATGAATGCTCATGTGAAAAAAAATGTGAAAGAATATCTGAAAAATGCTTATCCTTTTATATGTATACCTAGGCAATGGAAATAGTTTACTTAAAAAAAAATAAATTCAAATAGTTTCCTTAAAAGAAAATCTTCTCAGGGAACAGATACCATCTTACATGCTATAGGCAGCTTAAAGGAATGTGAATGCATAATCTAAAATTTAGAAATTAATTATATATAAAACCCGATTTGTTGTATCCTTGCTCATATGCTGGTGACTGTACTGCTGTCATTTAATAGAATTTATTAAAGATCTAAGCACGTGCCAGCATGAACCCTCAATTCCAAAGCAGTCTTTGATATAGGGAAGAATAGGTAAAAAACACAGGGTCTTTTTATTTATTACAAATTGAACTATAACTGTTGCATAGACAACAAAACCCCTAAACAAACAAAAAAATCACAAAAAACCCAACCACCCTCTCTTTGTATAAGAAAATGAGAGGATTTTTTTAAATTATTAGAAATAACCCTAGCTATGCTATAGCTCCTATATGAGACAAAAATTACCTTAACCATTCAGGAAAGGGAAGGAAATTTAACAAATAGCTGTTCTCAGATGCATAACAAAGTCAAGTGCATTCAGTAAAACTTTCTGTTCTGCTTTTGAAGTAGAATTTGTTCATGTTTCGCAATGCTAATGAAGTATATACTATTTCATCAGTAGCTGAAGCAGACATTAAATGACAAAACTAAGAGTGAAAACTTTTTGATTCCAGTAGGTTGTATAACTTGTAGCCAAGACTATTAAAGGAATTGCAGTTGAGCTCTTTGAGACATTCATGTCGATTTTAAGCAAAGCTTACAAAATGGTGGACTTTCCAAGATACTGAAAAAGCTAATGTAGTTCTAATATTTTGGAAGAGAATATTTATGACTCACATAGGAATATCGTGATGCTGATTCTGAGCAAGAGGCTCATGGGTAAAGCATCCATATAAGAATTAAAAGATATTTGCATAATTAGTTCCAGTCAACATACTTGAGGAACATAGATCATTTTTCAATGTGCATGTAGGACTGCTTTATCAGGCTGACTATCTTGACAGAAATTTATGTTTCTACTGTATTTGACTTTGTTTCATATGACATCTGGAAAAAGCAATATAGGAAAATCAGGAGAGGCAATATTAACCACACTGAAATCTGGTGAACAGATTACAAAATGTATCTGCAAGTGGGAATGTAAATATTCCTAAAACAATGTCACAGAGATACAAGTTCATTGTCACTTGATGCTGGCAAATAAAGATTTAAGGCAAACTCCTAAACAAAATACAGAGTCATTTCAAATAATGTTGTAGATGGTAAAAAAGCTGTTAGAAAGGCAAATAACCTCAGTGACAGATTGCTAATAAAGAGCAACCTGCGATGCTTGGTAACAAAGGATCTCTTAAACAATGTAGTTTAAGCTGCCTGAGAAAGCATATGCATATGAAAGAAGAATGCATGGGTGGAAAAAGTGGTTAAAGTCACGTGGAAAATGACATTTCAGTGCAGTGTTAGCTTTTTAGTTCATAGGGATCTCAAAAGAAGATCATGTGTGTGTCTGTGGTATGTGTGTGCACATGCACATATAACACAGTGAAAGCCTAAGAACATTATATTATACAAAGAAGAACAATGTAAGTTAAGTACTAGTAAGAGGATACTAACAAGATTACAGCTTTAATGTTATCTATCAGAAAAGGGAAAATGTTCATTGCTTTGTAGAGAACCCTGTAGGATCTCCCTTTGCCTCCTTCTTTGTCCATCTCAAATTGCCACATACTTGGGCAAGGTGCCCACTGAAAGCCATTCTGTGAATGCAAGTGAACTCCATAACATATTAACTAAACTTGATTTTTAACAGTGAGATCTACCTCATTCAGCTTTGTTAAGAAAAGGAAAGGAGAAGCAAAATTAATGAATCAAATATAACCACTCTGCTAGAAATTAAATCAAAGGATAGGCAGTGTGTTGGGAGTTTCTATGTTTCTCTAATCCATTGCTTGTGTTTAGAACACATTCCCACAGATCAGCTGGGATCCTCTGTGCGAGCTACTACAGATGTGAACTACATGTTGTATGTTCTTGTTCTGATTTGTTGTGGACCCCAGTGTCCTCAGGATAAGAGCTGTCCTTTTCTCACTGTCATACAACAGATATTAGTCAAACATCATTTCTTCATGTTCTGTTATAGGTAACAAGGCAAATGCACAGATCATTCTGCAGAACATGGTTTGGTGTTTATTCTGTGTGGCACAGGACTTCAGCTGAAGAAACCACAGTCTGTCTTGTATCCTTACTTCAAATAGATATTGAAAACAAAAAGGAAGAAATTTGAGATGAGCTCAATTCCGAGGTTGCACAATGGACTTACGAACCTCCTTTCACAGATGTGATGCAAATACATAGTCTGTTTTCACAAAATCCAACAGTTTTCTTCTAAAAAATTCGGAAGCATTTCTTATACGTGCTCTGTGCCATGTAGTCTCACTGTAGCTGAGTTATAGATGGATGCAAGCACCTAATGTAGCTTTTTTTTCATGAAAGCAGACTTAGCCAAACCTGTGAGGAAAGGTGATTCTTAAAAATTGCTTGGCAGGTGTGTGCTAGGATTCACAGATGAAGAGGATGCCCTTCAGCTTAGCCTGTGAAGAGGACCACTGAAAGAAACAAAAATTTATAAATTCATTCATTTCCATGTGCCAGGGTAGACAGCGAGAAGGGGATATGTCTATAGCATCTTGGAAGTGTGGGGACCAAGCCTGGTTTTGGACTGCAGCTTCCCTGTCAGCTACCCTACTCACACACTGGCTGCACTTAAGCTCTAGCTTGCAGAAAGCCAGCTGGCTGTCCAGTCTGGGAATTTCAGGCTTTGTGAGATGGGAGACAGAAAAGGGGGAGCAAGGTTCACCCTCGGCCTTTGCCTCAAGGAAGCAGAATGGATGCAGCTGACCCAAGACACATAGGTCTGCAAACATGACCTTGAACTTCAGTACAAGTGTCAAACTGCTTCTTTGCCTTAATTGGAGATGGGTAAATATTAAATATTTCATGGTTTTTTCTTAACTATACCACATTCCATATTCTTCTTTTCCTCTGACTGAATCGAGAAGTTGAAATTCCTCCTAAGTAACAGCTGCTCTCTATAGCCCATCTGGTACTCTTATTATTAGGATGTTTGGAGAAAACTGGTAGGTCTGTGGGGCTGACAGCCTTGCACTGATTTGTAGTGGATTTGCGAAGATGAAGTCCAGTTTCTGTACTGAGCTGAGGGGTTTTCTTAATCCACGTCTTTCTCTCTCAGGAGTAAATCTGTTGCTTTGGAAAACAGTGAGTGTAGGAAACCCAGTGAAGTAAAGCAGGTGGGACAAACTTTATCTCATCCCTGAGATTCTCATCGGGAGAGACAATTGAAATGATAATAGGAAAGCAAAAGACACTTTTTCAGATATGTCAAGAAATTATGATTATTACACAATAGAGAAGCTTATGGGAGCCCAGGGGAAGAGCTGCATTTAGTCATGTCAACAGAAAGAGCTGGATGGTCACACAGCATATACTCCAAAATTTGGCTGGCCTTTCTTTGCACCTTCAGTCTCAGCCTCCCGTCCAATCTCCCTCTCAATCTTCTGTTATCCAGCAGAATCTGGAAAGAAATCATTAAACTGTATAGCAGTTCCAATAGCAGCTGCTTGCTAGGCAGGCTTGGGAGTTAATGGCAATTCCTGTGTTGTGTAGGGCTGCTCAGTGCTCTCATGAGCGTCCTTGGCAGCTCCCAGCTCTGACAGCTCCAGCAGTTGTGTGCAGTCTCTGCAAAAAAGTGGAAAGAAGTGAGAGTGGAAAGAAGGGGAAAGCATGGCTTGTTGTATGAATTACCTGAGTGCAGAAGAGCTCCTGCCCTTGACATGAGTGTCTTTCTTATTTAACATTTTGTTGTTGCCTTGGTTTTTCCTTTTCTTTATCTCTTTCCATCTCCTTTCCCCACTTTTCCACTGTGCTTGTATGTGTCCCTTCACTGCTTTTTATGTTCTCCTTCTCATTCTTTTCCCCTTCTCTTCTTACCTTTGATAAATCATTTAAGTTCTTCTTGCTTTTTAGAAATATTTTGTCTGTTTCCATTTCCTTACCTATTTCCTTCTTTTGTCTTTTGTCTTTCTTCTGTTCTTCCTAAACTGCTTCTCTTCCTTCTTTCTCTGCCTGATTTTCTCTGCTCTGCTCACTTCAGCATTGCTCCCTTCCCCCTCTTTCCCAAATTCCCTTGCCATTATTCGCTATCTCTGGCTGCAGGTGCTGCAGCTGCAAGAATCTGAGACACTCCCAGGGTTGGGGGTGGGAGGGACGCACCACATGTATTGCTCCCACCCTGCAAGTGAGGGGAGGAGGGTGCTGCGTGTGCAGGTCTTGGGACAATGGTTCCTGTCAACAGGATGTGGGAATTTTATTTAAATGTGGGAATGTCCCATGAAAATTGGGACATCTGGCAACCTTACATTCCATGTCTGACTTCAGCTTCATCTGCTGCTGTTATGAGTGTCATAAACATGGGTAATTTCACAAGCCATCGGAGTCAGAGTACGCAATAGATTGCATTGCAGCCGGTATGCCTGCCCTTAAAAGGACTGGGTCTTTTAGAGTTACAGAGATTGCAGCTTGGCATATGCTGGAAAAAGAAACATAGACTTGGGAATGCAGATTCCACCAGAGCCATCATATACAAGCATGAAAAGTTAAAAGTATTGCAATCATGTTTTACATCCCAGTGTAAAATCAGAAAGGAAAGAGATCAAACTGTGCAAACCAAAAGGAAAATAAAGAGCATTAGTATAAGACCTATCATCCAGTACTGGACTTCAGAGCATTTATGTCCTGAATTAGCGATTTCCCAATGATCCTTCTAGAATCAAAGAAGACATCTCGAGGAGACTATTCAGAGCACCTAGGCTGGTATACTGCTCTTTCCAGGACCCTCAAGGTATCTGTACCTCTCTTCTAGTCTGGGGTAGCTTTGCTTCTCACCACCCCACTGTTCAAATTCGTCTTCCTCTTTCCTACCATTTCAATGCCTGTAATTCTGTATAGTTTCCTGGACACTTTTGCACAAAAATCAGCAAATAGATATTTTGGTGCACATGTTTGCAGTTCTGGTCCTGTCCTTTGCAAGTACTGTGGCAGTTCCCTTTGTGTGAACATGATGTGAATTGTAGCAGTGGATTGACTTACAGGTAATTGTCAGAATTTTGGCTACAGTTATTTCTTGGTTTGTAGCCACACTACCAATAAGATAGCCAGCAGAGGGAGTGCAAGTTAGCTATCTTGATGCCCATGGCTGTTGGTGATCATGCAAGGAAAGGGTTTGGATGTAGATAGTAGAACATGTTCATTTAAACAGGACTGACAGCATGGTAGAGATGAATTGCCAGATGGATGAGACTAGCTGATGAGAGGAATGTTTTCTGTAAGCATTAACAGGATCATATGCCCAATGTCAGATGAAAAATAAACTGGCAAGAATTTAATTAATGTCATCGGCTTAATCCAGAAATCCTTTTTGGTTGTTGATTTAAATCAGATTCTTTCACAGAAGTTCTTTTTAAAAAAGCCTTTGTTTCTTTCAAGAATCTGTACCTCCCAATTTGCCTCTTCAGTTATGGGTTAGGGGTGAGGGTGGAGAGGTGACAGAGGCTGCGAAGGAAAATTATTTTATTTGGGAACTGCATTCCTTTCCACAGTGAATGCCCCATCTCCTATATGGGATAGAGTTAGCTGCTTCCCAGGAAGCCCTCTCCTTTTGTGTAGGCAGAGGGAAGATGTGCCAAAGATAAAATGATTAAAAAAATGCAGATCTGTCATATGACTTCTAACTGTACAGATTTTGATACGCATACACATCTTTAAATACATTCAGATAGATTTAACCACAGCAACAGCAACTTCTGTGAGATGAGAGCTGGGTCCGTGTCAAACTGCTGGAGTCATGGCAAGAATGCACTACATTAGGTACCAGGGGTTAAGCTTTGTGTTAGGGTTGATAATACCTGATTCTTCAGTTACTTTACTGGACTTTACTATAACCCAGACGTGTCTCATTTGACCATATATCTAGCATTTCCTTCAGAAGAATGCTGTGGGTCCAGTAATGGGCATGAACACACTAGGGGACATAAAGGTTAAAATCAGGAAGAAATATTGCTTTAATAAATCTGAAAATATATTTGAAGGTAAAAGCAGGTACTTTGGATACCACAGATAAGGAAAGTCAGTCACCAGGACCATATGATGATTAGCCAAAACCCTGGTAGCACAGGTCTATTTGAAACACTTTTGCCATGGGTCAGAAAGATGTTCATCTCTCTTTAAGAGTATGGCAATCTTCTGCAGACATAGGCTCGCATATCTTATAAGACTCCTATGGAACTCATGTTGACCATGATAGGTGCAGACAAAATCTTGGTTTTATTCCAAATGAAGGAAACTGTAACAAATGCTTCATTTGCCTTACCTTGCTCTTGTTAGACTCTGATGCCTTTTTACAAAATGCCCTGAGAGAAATCCTTTTTTTTTTTTTTTGCACATCATTACTAAGCAGTATTCTTCTGTCCAGACAAATTCAGTGATAATATAGTTTCCCTTGTTTCAATTAGATTTATGAAATGAAATAAGACAGCGAAGGAGCTAATCAAAGTGCTCACAAAAGGCAATGCTTCATCTATCCCACATAGAACCAGTACAAATATATAACTCATGCTGTGAAATATTATTCTAAGTTAGTGCTTTTCCAGCTGTAGTATGTGGAGACCTGGCTGGTTACACTGCCCTAGCTCTTTTCCCTGTCAGCTGCTAAATTGCATTAGTGATACTTTCTTAATACTTACTTTCCACATAAGCAATTACTCTAGTGGCTGCAGAGGCTTCTGTGGATTATGCATGGGATGGTAAATGTCTATGCAAGTCTGTGATCCCCACTATGTTCCTTCTCCTTATCCTAGATATTTTGAAAAACTATGTTTTATAGCACAAGTAAATTACATTCTTCTTCCCCTTTATCTTTCAGTAATGGGGAAATTTTAAAGGCAATGACATATAATGCTCTCTCCACCTTTCTCTGATGTCTCCATGAAAAATAAGATTTTTGTAGAAGGAAAATATTATAAAAACAGAGGCCTCTTACTAATGTCATAAATGAACAAGGAAACTGAGATAAGTGACAGCATTTTAGAGAATTCTAATCTGAATTTATACCCTTGGAAAATGAATCAGTATTTGGAACAGAGCTAGAGACTGAATGTCCACTCCCCTGTTCTAGATGTCATAAATGAATACTGTAGGAAGTGCTCCAGCACGCAGTTGTGTGTACTGAAATACATATCATCTGGGTTTCATACGCTTTAAAACTGTTCTTTTCCCCAATATTTAATAAATTCAAATTTTTTATTCTGATTATGTAACACTTCCACTGAAAGAAGAAAAGAAGAAAGTAATTCTTTTTTTTGCATGTGCTATGCTATAATCAAAACTGACTGTGGACATGTGGACATGTAGACAAAATTGCTAAACACTCATTTTTGCCAATAAAGTAAACATGCTCATTAATTTTCATCCTGAAAACATTAAAATGGAAACAACTTCTGAGAATGTATGATCACATATTTCAACCACATATAATTTACATTTTTTCCCCAGCAGATATTAGAAATATTCTATATCATTTTGTGAATTCCTATTTCCTTGTTTAGTTGAAGCCCTTCTTAAAAAAGTCAGCTGCTTGTATGTGATAAGTAGGAAGATTAAAGTCAACAATCCTAAATTAACAAAGCAAGTAAAAATGTTGCATGCCTTACTGAAAGACAGTACAATTGTTATTTTCATTACACATATTCTGTCCTTTAAAAAGTCTGAGAGTAACAATTACTCTATGAAACTGTTAGTTTTACATTCGCGGTATTTATTCTTTGACAAGGAAAGGTCCATAGTTTTGGTTTTGGTTTTTGTTTTTTTTTGAAAAGTGAATCAAACGGAGGGAAATGCCAATGAAAGGAGAAAGAAAAAATAACATGAACATAATGGCCACAGGATATGTTCTGTCTTGCTGAGCCTTAAAAGGACAAATTTTTCTTGCCAGCCCTGAAATATATTATTAGTCAAAATTTTGCAAACATATTTTTCAAGCTATACTGAGCAAAAGCTCCAAAGCAGGTCATCTTTGTTGTTGCAGGTACTTATTTTTTTTAATCAAATATTAAAATGAGCTCACTGAAAGAGTTGTGAACATGATGTTATTAAGAGTGCCATGAAAATTCCAGTCAGAATTTAAAAAGATTAAAAGCAAATCCCTTTTATTTGAGGTAGGCTTTTGATCTGCTGATTTCAGATGCTGAGGTACAGGACTGATGCTGAAAGCCTTTGCTACTTAGTACTTTAAAAATACTTAGTTACCTCACTGCATGTTTAAAATTTAGATCAAGGTATATAGCAGAAGATTAACTCTTCATGCTTATACTTTTACCAAGCAGGAGAAATGTGTAAGTTTGGTTTGGGGGTTGGTTTGTTTTTTTTTTAACCTGCTTTTCTGAAAAACAGACTTATGATCACAGAAGCACTAGGTTATTTGTATCAGATGTATCAGTTGAATAATGCCAATTTCCTGTAAGCAGTCTCTGCTGATACAATAATTTCCACAAGACAAGGCTCTTAATTTATGCCAGGAAGGTAACTGTAAACCAATAGAATTATTTCTCTTGAATGAATGATATAACTAAAAGCATTTAGGATTTTAGCCAAATGCAACTGAAGAAATAGGATGCTTTTGTCTCCCTGCTTCTCTTACAGATAAGAAAATACAAACTTGGGTGTTGAGTGATGCTACAGGTGTCTAATGCAAAGTTCAACAGTTTTTTGTATTTTGCTTTGATTTTAGGAATCAGTTGCAGGAGAGTGATCTAATCAATAGTCTACAGAGTCAGACAGCTCATGCCTAGTACCCCTCAGTGATTTTGCCATTGCTGTCTGTGGAGATATACAGCTTCAAATGAACAGGTGGATCACATCTCTGCTCCTGATTACTGCATGGTTTTGTGGGTAGGGTGCCTACAGCATCAAGTCCCTGCAGGCTGAGGACAGTTTTGAATCCAGACTTTCTACTTCCTGGGCAACTGCTTTCATCATAAAGTTGTTATAAAACCAGTAGGAACCATATCCTTTCCTGGCTGTATTTTGAAATCAGTACAATTCTTTGTGTAAGTTTTGGCTATGGACTTAACACAGAGAGAGAACTGTGTCCTTTTAGTGGTAAAGACCTGCCTAGTTTATAAATTTGAAGAATTGAGTAGGTACTCAACTGTTTGGATCAGCAAAGAACGTATCTTCTTTAGGTATATGCAATAACAGGATACTTAGGTTTTGGGGTAAGTGCTTCTTGGGCACTTGGCCAATGATTTTTGGAGAGCACTTTGGGACTTAGATGCCTGAATCCCATTGAAGTACTGTACGGGCTACTGTGAAGGACTGGACTTTATCTTTAAATACTTATGTTGTGGAAAACTTTATATGTTTGAAAAGACAAAGATTACATCTTTACTTCAGGAGTAACTAAAAGCCTAGAAAGCTCCACAAACTTGTCAGTGGATTTTCATTGTTGTTGCAATGAAAATCTTGTGCTCAGGCCAGCTGCGCATCATCTCTGCCCCTAAGAGAAGTGAGGGACCTTCAGAGAAGTCAGTTCTCAGTCACATTTGTAGTGTTGTATGAGTGACATCATCACTAAAGTACATAAAATAATTGGATAGGATTGTACTAGGGACCACTCTAACATATTTAAAGTTTGATTTTTGGGTTTGATTATTTTTTTTTTTTAAATGAGCTGTGAAGTTCTAATTATACTCCAGCTTTTTCCCACATTGAGCAGGTAATTGCTTGAACAGGTAATCTATGTGAAAAAGTGACTGATACTTCACTACAATGTAAACACAACAACGAGACTATCTGTAGTCATTATTTGCCAGGACATGTTCTCGGGCCTGATCTTCTCCAACTAAAGTGGGAGTGAGGTGGAATTTTAATACCTAAGCCCAAACTTATGAGCCTAAGGATCATTACCTTGCTTTTACAACTTCAGTACTGCTGAGTTTAGGACTTCTTTCTGTTTAATTTTTCTTTTTGAAACATCCCAGAATCATGATCCCCCCCCTCCTCCCACATCTGTATAAAATATACTCAGAGAGAGAGAAATCTGGAGCTAATTTTTTTTTTTTTATCTGGAGATAAAAAAATAAATTCTGTGAAAGTTTTTTGGGGTGGGTTTTTTTCTGATAGAAAACAGAAGTTTTTGTTTTCTGTATAGGATCTATATGGGATTTTGCTGTGCCTACTGTAAAACCACAGTGATTTATGAGAAGAAGCATTTTAACTCCACAACAACAAACTAAATGTTTCCTTGTGTGGGACAACACAACACAACACTTTCTCAGCTGGCTGAGTTTGCAGGGCCATCTACATTTATCACTCTCATAAAGTCCCCTGAATAAGTAAAAGCTCCCCTCACCCTTTCTTGCCTGTGGCTTTTAAACAGGAAGGAAGTATCATTTTCTTCTCCCCTAGCACAAAGAGAGCTCTGAGCATCTAATTACAGTTTCTGTGAGCAAATGGAACCAGAAAAGCACTTCCCTGTAGCTAAAATGCCCAAGCAGAGCTCGCACTCTCTCAGTTTTCCCAGACTAAGGTTGAAAATCTGCTGTCTAAATTATTCCATTGCTTTACAGAGGAAGTATTAATGACACGGCTGCAAATGTAGATCAGGGTGGGATGTAATTACAGGGTCGGCTTTGTGTCTGTTGTCCAACAGAATTAGTCAGGAAGTGTTTGCGATGCCAGCAGTTTCAGGTGTTGTGCAGCCTATTATATTTGCCGGTTCTCACCAGGTCTTGCAGATGGATCAGGTGACTTTCTGCTGCCCGATTGTCTGGAAAATCCACAAAGCTGCTATTACTGCAGGTTCATGGTTTGTACAAGGCTGACGGTTTTAGATTTTTAAAGGAGGAAAAGAAATAAATGAAAATTCACTCTGAGTTTTCAACCCCTGCCAAATTTTGCTGCTTTCTTCCTTCAAAGACTTGGGTTTTGTTTTGTTTTCAGCTTTCCTAAATTTAATTCTGTTATTTGCGGTGCAGCTTCCCTGATCCTCCAGCAACATATTTCTTCCTAGAGGGTAAAATGCCTGTGTATGCTCAGGAAAGAGTATCAGACAGTCTAGCAGGGACGGAGTCCCTACTGGCTTGCCACAACTGGGGAGCATGATGGGGCATGCACTTGACTTCCAGCTTAGGTGTGGTACAGACTCCTTTACTGGTTCTTATGCCTTTCAGGAAAGCACCTCCATTCTAACTGTATTCTGCAGATGATGGGAAGGAAATAAAATTGCTGTACTCTTTAATTGCTAGTACTGTCACCAGGTGCAATTTTGGCCTGAGCAGAAAGATGTCCTGATCATGGCTCAGGAATTGGTATAGACAGACGCCATTTCATGTAGTCATTTTTCATGCAGATTCCCTGTGTGATAGGGTGAGAGATGATCCGTATAGGTACAGGCTTTTCTCTCCCAGTTGAGCTGGGTGCAAACAGATGGTCCTGGGCACAGTTAACTTTTTTGTAAAGACAGGATCAATGAGTTTGAATATTTAAGTTGAGCTCTGCAGAGTGGTGAACGTAAACACAGATAATAGTAACAACTTTTGTTTTAGTAAACAAATTACTATCTGTATTTAAACATGTTTTCATCAGTCTTTGGGATGATGGTTCACCAAGGAAATACATTTTTAAGAGGCAGTTCTGTCCTATTTGTACAATATTTGCTACTTAATAAAATGTATTTGTACTAACTGCCATGCATGAACACTATGCTCTGTTCTGTGGAAGTCTGAATGGAAACAACCTTATCCACTGAAAGCAGATAGAGAAGTAAAGACAGTAAGATCTCTCCGTGTGCCTTCTTTTGGATCAAACTGTATAACTGAAGATACTGTCATTGTCCTCATCCCTGTGCTTCTGCTATTTCACTCTCTTCAATGAGCCATTTAATCTGAATGTGTAATCTCATCTGACCATGAACAGTCAAGCTGAATTTGCCTTCCTTCCTTTTGGGTAAGGGCAGGAGAAAGGGGAAATGGTAAGAAACACCAGCATGGACTGAGACTTGCAATAAGGCCAGCCAACACAGTTATAAAATGGTAGTCACAGTAAAGACACTGGAGCTGTATGCCTTTCTAGCACTTTCACTAGTTCTTTTATTTAGAGAAACAAATCCTAAGGAAATAAAAAGTCTGGTATTGTGGCTTTGTCCAGTTCTATAAAACCCTAAGGTCAAGATCCAGCCTCATAAAACATTTATTAGCTTGACTCTTAATGCAAACATAAGATTGCTGAGGAATGCTCCAGGCCCATATATTTTGTTATGCCATTTATCTTTAATAATGTAAACATTCAGGATATACCAACATTGATTTGTCATGGCAGTTACCAAAGTTTCTGCGTACAGTTTTCAGTTTGGATACTGTGCTAGCAAACATGGAAGACATACACTAAGTTTCTTTTAGTCCTTATACTTACATAAATATGAAAGGTAATTAGATGCCAAAGCAACATGTGCCTTCAAAATTCCTAAAATAGATAGGATAGCTATTACGTATGCATAGAACCTATGAATGCCAGCATTTAAGATGTATATTCATGCATATACTGTAGCTGGTGTAGTGAAATGTGGAAAATATTTATATTCATTCTTGAAGAAATGAGTTTAATAATTCATTTTGGACTCCACCTCTTCTGAATTACAGTTGCCTCACTTGTGGAATATTTTCCATATCTTGAAAAGACTGTAATAAATTCTAATATTTCCCTAAATGTGGAAATAATTAGTAGTTTATGATGTCACAGATTTGCAAACTTTTTTCATAGTTGTGATTGCAAGACATACATATTTCCTATCCATTCCCTGATGCTTAAATGTGCTTTAAATTTCTTTCAGTAGTAATTAGAGCTTTTTTAAAGAGATGCAACATTTACTTCAGGTGTTCTTACAATTATTTGAAAAACTGATATGAGAAAAGAATATATGAGTGAAAGACCAGTGACTAAAGGCAGAAAAACTTTGATTGCAAGGACTGTTATATTGTATGTTAAGATATTGTTCTGAAGACTTTTCTAATTCATCTGGCAGAGCTTGTGTTTGATTGGGATGAGTAGTGCTAATTGCTGATCTGAATGCTATGGTTTTACAGACTTAATGAAAACATGTTTTCATTCCTAAACAGCTTTGTGTATTATTGGAGCTAGTGAAAATATCTAAAAATTATGAAAATGTGGCATTTCTTTCTAGAGTGAGGCTTGCACCTGAATTTAAGACTGAACATTGCTGGTCTTCACATTGAATTAAATTTAGTAGAAAGAAGTTCTGGATGCTCTGTGTTCAAGTGTGGGTGGGAGCTTGACAATCATGCCTCTCTCCTGCAATAATTCCAGCATACGTACACGTGAGTGCAAGAGAAGACTTACTGAGAAAGCATAGGATAGAGTGGTAGAAAGATTAAGAAACAAGATAAAGGGATTTGCCAAAAGGCTGTATTCTGACTTGGTCTGTATATATGGTGCTAACTAAAAAAAAAAGAGATCTCTGTGTTCATATCCAGTCAGATTTTCATCTTGTTCGTATCTGGAACTTACTGAAACAAAACTACAGATGAGAGGGCTTCAGTGCATAGTGGACCACCTTTTTAGGTGGTTATTTAGCAAATGAAATGTAGTTATTTAGCAAAAGAACTTGTTGAAAAATTTGCACACTCTTTGCACACAAATTAGTTTTCCAATGCTTAAACATTTGTTGAAATTTAAACAGATGTAGGCTTATGAAACAGTTTCAGGAATGTCAGCCATCATATATACAGCTGTATTTTCAGTCTTATATATATATATATTTTTTTTTTTTGGATGCAATCTTCTATTTCATAGATTTGTAGATTTGTGGTTTTTTTTTTGCTTCCTCTTTCTTGCATTCTATCTTTCCCCTCCCAATTATTTCCCTATTTGTCTCTTTCTCTCTTTCCTTGTATTTCTTTTTCTCTTTCTTCTTTTATTTACTCGCTTCTTCCCCCCACCTCAAGAAGCTGAAATACCAACATTAGACAGGAGCCAGCAACAGAAAGACCTAGCAGCCATTCTAAAAATGTCCATATGGCCCAATAATGGAATAACATTGCATTAAAAATTAAAATAAATGTATAAATAAATAAATAAATAGTGACATTAGGAAAACGTGAAAGGATACATGTAACATGCAGGCTACTAAA
This sequence comes from Agapornis roseicollis, assembly GCA_002631895.1. Classification (NCBI taxonomy): domain Eukaryota; kingdom Metazoa; phylum Chordata; class Aves; order Psittaciformes; family Psittacidae; genus Agapornis; species Agapornis roseicollis. The sequence continues at coordinate 144,097 of NDXB01016572.1, forward strand.
CAAAGACCATCTTGTGTAGAGTGTAAGGGAAACATAATGACTACAACCTGCCCTAGGGTTTGAAAACAATTTACTGAGAAGTCTTTTACAGTGGCCAGCTTTGGTGCCATTTCTAATTAGCTAGCAGGTAATTCAAAGTCTGTTTAAGTATGTTCGATAAATTTTCTTCGGAGTTTCTGTGTTATAAATCTGTCATGATGATTTTTTGGATCTTCAGGAATTAACAGATCCTAATCTCAGAACTAGAACTCAGTTATATTTCATGCCAGCATGTTTTAAAGACTAATATATTTCCATCAGAAAACTCCTCAACTAAACTATACCTGAGAGATATGCACATAGCAACATATTTTGAGAGTAATTCACTGCTTTCAATTAGAATACTTTGTGTCTCGATAGGAAAATACAAAAATTGCCAGAAAACTTTTATTTGATATATGCTTTTCAATTTTTCACAAGGAAAATGTAAATTCTCTCAGAGTATTTAATTTTCTAACTCTCTTCCTCCTCCCCCTCCACCTTCCCCTTTTAATTTATAGACTTTGGTCTGTTGCAATGGAAAATACCTACAAGATTATTTGGTCTGTTTCCATCTCAATGCAAATTTGGGAAAACATGCACCACATTTATTATGCATTCCTTTCTTTGTAGATAAGATATGGGTACATATAGGTAGAAGATCAAACCACCATGCTGTCATAGTTATATACTTGGGTGGGGGGAAGAGAGACCTTGGATGACGTAGATAATGCAGTGTGTGTTTGAGAGTGTCCTACAGACCAGTGAGAATGACTCTGTGGGGAGCCAGCTCAAGTCTGGCAGTGCTTTTTAGCTCAGTGTCCAAACCTAAGCAAACATGTACTGAGCTAACCTTGGAAGCAATGCATCCTTGTTCTTGTACTGTTCTGCATGGAGCCAGCCTAGGACACTCTGCCACCATATCATATTTTTGCAGCAAAATAGATGTGCTGCCCACGGGAAATGGACAGTCGATTGTACCTGGGGGTCTATTGCTGCAGAAGTATTTTGCATACTGAATGTATATACCATGGAGGAAGTTCAGTGTGAAATGGAAGCTGTTTGATATATAAAAAGATGGAAAACTTATAAGTACGTCAGGAAGACAGAAATTAAGATTACGCAAAGATAAAAGGAGAAATGTCATATCTCACAAGTTGGATGCAAAATCATCCTGAGAATAACTACAAGTATTATGAGATTAAGAAGTAAAACAAACAAGTGACTGAACAGGTGGCAGTAGTTCCATTGGTACCTTCCAGTGCCATGTTGTCAGATGCATGTAACCAGGAGCAGCTGTGCTGCAGTTATCAATGTTAGATTTTATGCTGTGTGTCCTTAACATTTTATGTGGTGATTTTGGCCTCCCTCAAGAAAAAAATTTCCCTTCACATGTTTTGTCATTCTGAGTAGTAATGACAAAAGTAATCCTTTCTCCAAATTTTCTCTCTCTCGCTGTAAGCCCTCCAAGGCCACCACATTGTCTCAATTACCACTCCCTCCATTTATTTTTGTCCCTAGTCTCTTCATCACCTCTCTCAAAGGCAGAGATGGTGCTTGTATCAGATTTCCCATCTCAAGGCTGGGAGCAGCCAACAGTGTGACCATAATTTTCTTGTATTGCATCATGTTGAAGGCAAAGAAATTTTCCAAAATTAGAGACTCAGGACTTGATTCAGATGTATTCCCATGCACTTTGAGTGTATGTGACCAATCCTGCCTGGACTCCAGCTCTGCAGGGGGCCTGCGTCTTCCATCTTTATCATGTCTACCAACTCCATTTCAAAGTCTAGGATATGTGAAAATGAAGCAAATGGTATTAAGAACCTAATGTGTGCCTAATGGAATCATGTCCTTGAGATAGTGCCTGATGTATGATGAAGACATACCTGTACCATGCTGTTTAGTTTTTTTTAAATTTGGCCTAATGGCTAGTGTAGGGTAGAAGAAACTTATGGTTAGTTCACCCATCTTGTAAAGGATAGGCTAGTGCCTGCTCCATAGCCTTTTTTATAAATTTTCTATTGAGCAAAAAAAAAAAAAAAACAGATTTAGGGTCAGGCATTGTTTAGGATCAGGGTTTCTGACATGTTTCAGAGCTCTAGGTACTACACTGCAGAGCCATAGTCATGTTTCTTCTTGTCTAATCCTTTATGACCCCATGAATATTGCTGGGATTTTTGCATATTGGCTGACACCAGCAAGGTGAGTAAATTGCTGCTTCTCACATCCCTAGAATCTTATTCTTTTCCCCTTTCTTTTCTATTTCACAAACCTCTCCAGTGAGTTTTCATGGTTTGTGCAGTCACCTGGAAAGGAAGAATCATGAGCTGACATTCTTCAACCAGAGAAAGAAACTAAAGCTGAATCAGTTTTTGAGCAAAAGGCTTCATCACTTCAACTCTATGATGATCATTATCTCCCTTAGTATCTTTTATCAAAAGAATGAGGCCCTACAAGCAATTTCAAGGAATCTGTTCAAATGGTTATATTCAGGAATTAATTTGGGGCATTGTACTCTCCAGAGTCCAACTTGAAACTGTGATTTGTCTGTTTGGAGAGTGGATCTGATTTAGGATAACTTTCTGGGGTTTACATTCCCTATTGGCTGATTTTATACAGCTCATTGATTGAAACAGTTTTTCAGTTTGCCTTTCATAATGCTTGAATCTCTCTTTAATATTATATTTCAGTTCTGAATTCTATTCTGAAATTGTGCACCAGAATGGCAAATGCAGAGTCTAACCTGAAAAGTACACTTAGAGGATATATTTGCCTAAGAAGCCTTCACAAGTATCCTTGTCGTCATGCATCATAAACAGAATCCCAGTAACTGAAACTGAGTAAAAATGGGGAAAAAAAGTACTGACAGAAAAAGAAATATTCTACTGGAACCTATTCATTAAGATAATTGCTTTTAAGCATTTGGGGAGGGTGGTATCTACAAGAAATTGAATGTTAAAAATGCAATTACAGATGAACCCTCTTTGGAAGCTCATTAAAATATAATTGAAGATGGGAATATTAAACCATACAAGTTGAAACATTTTATTGGTGGTAGTGGTTCAATTAACTTTTACTACATATTGCACTATAAAGTTAAATCCATATCTCCTTATCACTGTTTCAATGAAGATAATTGTCATTTGTCAAAGCATGGTTATAATAACATGGTAGTGAATAACATCACCTCATGGAATAGCGTCTGTTTGCAAAACTAAATGTTCTCAGGATCAATTTTCAATCCTGTGCAAACCTTTGATTTTGAAGAAGCATTCCAGCTCCTGTTCTTGGAAATATTTTATTTATTTAATGCTGATCAGCTGCAGTAGGTTGAAGTAGTGCCTGGGTCATGATCAAAATGTCAAGGAATGCTCCGATAGGTTCTTCACTGCAGATAATTATGAGACAATCTTCATTGACACAACACAGCCTACTTTCTGTCACATCGTTGCTTTATGGCAAGTGAATATTGAGATGATAGCAAGGTAATTAGGCATTCATCTAAAATACGTCAAATGACAAAATAGCAGTTTTACTCAGCATTTTTGTAAATGTTAAGAAAATATTTTTAAGGTCTTCTCCCTTTGGATATTGTCAGCTCCATTTGGAGCCAGGAAGCCTGTTCCACTGAAAATTGAGTGGAAATTAAGTTGAAATTAAGTGGAAATTAAGTGGAGATTGGCATATTTTCAGAAGATTCTCAGCAGGTACAACCCTAAACAAAAAGCTAAAATAATTTATGCTAGAAGGGACCTTTGGACATCATAAATCCAAGGTCTAACAGCAATAGCGTCTTGAAAATTAGATACATTTAATAACTAATTTTGATTACATTTTATCAAGCTTGCACTTACAATTGCTCCAGGACAAAACTGAACCAAAGCTTATAATGAACCTCACTTCTGGTTGAAGTTCAGGGGTTCTTCTACTTTGAGATGATTAGAGATCAATTCTAAGTCCAAAATAATTCTATCCATGATCATATTTACTTCTTCATTGTGCCAGAGTTCTCTTTTGTTTCTTCTCCATCTCTGTTTTACCTTTTACTTATGTATAGGAAACAGTCATACACTTTCTCTGTTTTTTGTTTCACAAACCTTATTCATTTTATTCTCCTTTTGTATGATAAACTTTACTTTCCCTGGTCATTCGTTCCTGCATGTCCACTCTTCTTTACATCTGTTCTAGTTTAAATGCCTCTGTATTGTACAGTTNTCTTCTCCATTTTTACCTTTTACTTATGTATAGGAAACAGTCATACACTTTCTCTGTTTTTTGTTTCACTAGGTTGAACAAACCTTATTCATTTTATTCTCCTTTTGTATGATAAACTTTACTTTCCCTGGTCATTCGTTCCTGCATGTCCACTCTTCTTTACATCTGTTCTAGTTTAAATGCCTCTGTATTGTACAGTTTTTTATAATTGCTTTTACTGGGTTCTCTAAAAGTGGCCTGTATACCTTACTGCACAAAGTGAAAAATCAGTCATGAACTTCTAAGGATATATATAGTTTTTTTGCTGTTGTTTGGGAAAGTCAACATTTTAATCTGAAATTTCCAACCAGCTTTAAACTCTTGGCCTTTCTGTATTAATTGAAAAAAACTTTCCTGGGGAAAAAAAAAAACCAACCACAAAAAAACCCCACAAAAATCAAAACCAACCAACCGATGAAACCAAACAAAAAAAAACCCTCCACATATTTTATATTATAATTCATTGAGGACTATAAGTGTTAGAGTTGAGAGGAAAAAAAAGCATCTCATTGTACTTATGACATGGAAAAAAATATGTTTTTTCTGAAAATGCTATGAAAATTAAAGTAGATGGGGGAATAAAGGTATCATGCCCTTACTGAAGCAGTGGCAAACTGTAAGACACAGGAAGAGAGTCAACCTTAGTCATTCTTAGTTAAATTATAAATTCTCTGTGATGAAAATTACCTAATCTAGGTCTAATCATCTCTTTGTGTAATAGACGATTTCAATGTTATGTTCTCTATTAGGGCCTATTTAGAGTTTAAGGACCAAACAGGGAGATATAATTATGAAATGGATTATAATAATTAAGGGCTATGGAGTCATAGATAGAAATAAAGGTTGACCAATATGCTTTTGAAAATATTAATGCTTCCTTTTAAAATATGGGTAAAGAAGTATTAATTCTAAAGGCATTATTCATATCTTTGTCATATTATTTTATTTACATATTGTAATGCCTCCCATGTTTAAATATTGTTGAGTCCCATCTCATAGGCTACATTCCCATGAACAGAAGTTTATAGATCAAAGGTTTTATAATTTCAAGGTCAACACTTCTGCACATTCACGTGCTGGAGAAATCTTGATAAATATGTATGAGTGATCATATGACACTATGGTCTGTGATATTGTGTGACTGAGGTAGATGAGCCAGGATTTTTCCCTCAGTTCAGTGTTGAAGAGTAAGATAAAATGCCAGCATAAATGAATGTGATTTTACTTGGTTGTGCCCTCTTAAGCTAGTTGTTAGTTTTGCACTATGTATTTATTGGCCAGCATGATTCTCTACCTCCCTTACTGCAAACTCTCATGTTCTCTTCTTTATGCTCCCAGCCACTTTTAAAGGCCAAAACCTTACAAATCCTTCATTCATAGCACAGCAGGACTCTTGATTTATGATAGAATAAATCAATGTGCTCTCATCAGGAGGGTAGAAACTTATGATAAAATGATTCTTCCGGCCTCAGTGATGCAGAGCCAAATACTGTATTTTTAAAATTTTAAATTGCATGTAGTACTTGTTAAATATGACCCTCTCATTTTTCACATTACCTAACTGTTTTTTCAGTTGTCTGTGGTAATCATGACCCACCAAGGCTATTTAATAATCTCAGCTTTAGAACAATTTCTTTACCAGAATTGTTATATTCTTTAATGCTATACAATCAACTCTTTAGACATAAATGCATAGAAATTCCATTTCCTTACTACTGGAAAAATGAAAATGCACACATATGCATTGCAATAAAAGGAAAAAGTTAGACATTGCAGGTCAGCATTCAGTTAGGTTAACACACACAAATCAACATGAAGAAGCCAACATGAATCTTCTCCTTGCTCCACAAAAGAGACTGAACACATTCACTCTCTGCTTCAAGCCCAGTGAAGGTCAGAGTTTGTGCTGGTGTAAAGATCAGAGACTAGGGGAAACCATCTGAATGTGCAATTTACTACTGAAGTTCTTAGTTTAGACTATGACAAAATATTACTGATTTCAAAAAGTCTTACATTCTCAGGACACAGAGGAAGATTTGAGCTTGTAATGCAGTGGTTTCCTGTTATTCAGGGCTGTCCATAATTGATCGCCAAGCATACTGCAGTTGCTTGACTGAACTTGTGAGTGGTAAGAGTACAATACTCTAGGAGAGTTATCTAATTATTGATGAAAATGCTATGTTTTGTGGTTGGAATTCTAAATTCTTTCCAATTCTGTTTGTGAGTGTGTATGTGAATGATGGAGGATGAGAAACATTATTAGATCTCTGGAACATGTGGGTTTGAACTATTGGAGAAATTGGATTTAGGTGCTTATAGCAGGCTGTGAAGGGTGGGTGTACAGGAAGATATGCCAAAGAGGTCAACTGCCAGTACTGCAGTATGTTCTCAGAAAAAGATTTAAAAATGTCTTGGCTCAGCATGGTGGAACCAAAACACGTTGGCTTGGTGAATGTTTAGATGGAGAAAGTCTACCAGGACTGTGCACCAGAGAACAAGCCTAGAAGCAGATGAATTCTCTTCTTTTTTACACAATTTATTTTCTTTTTTTTTTTTTTTCTGGATTTGTTTTTTCTCTCATTAGTCACCATAAGAACACCTTTTTACCAGTTGTTTGGAAAATATCTTTTAAGTTACACTAAAATGTTTGATGCTTGTATATCCTTGGGTCATTCTATCTCCTTAAAACCTCTTTCATAAGATCTACATAAATTTAGCTGTCTGAAAATATGATATAGAATCATAGAATGGTAGAATAATTAGGCTTGGAAAGGACCTTGAACACCGCCAGGGATGGAGCATTCACAGCTTCCTTAGGAAACCCATTCCAGTGCCTCCCCACTCTCACAGTAAAGAACTTCCTTCTGATATCTAATCTATATATTGCTGTTGAAGTTTGAACCTGTTGCCCTTGTCTGTCACTGCAGCCTCTAATGAAGAGTCCCTCCCCAGCATCCTTAAAGGCTCCCTTCAGATACTGGAAGGCTGCTAGGAGGTCTCCATGAAGCCTTCTCTTCTCCAGGCTAAACAGACCCAACTTTCTCAGCTTATCTTCATATGGGAGGTGCTCCAGTCCCCTGATCATCCTCGTGGCCCTCCTCTGCACTTGTTCCCACACTTCCATGTCCTTTATATGTTGAGGACACCAGATCTTCACACAATACTCTAGGTGAGGTCTCACGAGAGCATAGTAGAGGGGCAGGATCACTCTCTTCCACCTGCTGGTCGTGCTCCTTTTGATGCAGCCCAGGATATGGTTGGCTTTCTGCGCTGCAAGGTCATGCTGCCTGTTCATGTTAAGTTTCCAACTGACCAACACTCCCAAGTCCTTCTCCACAGGGCTGCTCTGAATCTCTTCTCTGTCCAACCTGTACCTGTGCCTGGGATTGCTCTGACCCAGGTGTAGGACCTTGTCCTTGTCATGGTTGAACTTCATAAGATTGGCATCAGCCTACCTTACAAGCATGTCAAGGTCCCTCTGGATGGCAAATATCTTGTTCAAATCTAAGTTCTCTTTACAGTTAATAAGGAGAGACTGGCCCTTTCAGACAGTTTTTGATCCTGACCACTGTAGGTGCCTATCTCACGGTGGTAAGAGCCTCTCTCCTGGGAGACTCCCCTCAGCCCAGATGACTACTTTCAACCAGAAGGTAATCTTTTATGATCAAAGCTGGGGAGAGTGACACTTTCCCTACAGTCCCTTAGATATAAACAAAGACCAGTCCTTTTGCTGAAGTCCAAACATAATGGTTTGATCTGTTTCCATACTGTTGAGTCTTGGAAAGCTCTTTTACAGAGCTTGGAGATTGATATTTGGAATGATCCCAAAACCAAAGAAAGATAATAAGCTAATTAAAATCACTGTGTCTGGTGCTCAAATTCTTTTCATGGTTGTTTTTTTTTTTTTCAGCAACCTGGAGAGGCCCAGTCAGCTCCGTGCAAGTAAACGGTACTAATATGTTAAAGAAGAGGAAGACATAGTAGAGTTGTGACAGTACTCACTTCAGCCTCTTTACATATCAGGAGCATGAGATGAAAAACATCAAGGTGTGCAGGAGGGAATGGAACAGGGACTGACTTATACCACTGTACCAGCCTCTTGTCTTTTGTCTTGTTGTGTGACCTGCCATGAAGATAAAGATTAGGCATGGACTAGGCTAATTAGTTAGCATTTGTTTCAAGAAAGTTATCTTCTTCAGAAAGATACCAGTTACAGCATTCATGTGTCAAGGATATAAATGATGGTTCCATCTGGAAAATCAAAGCCATATATAGTTTTAGTTAGAGATCATAGAATGCAATGTAAGTAAATCCCAATTTTTAGCCCCTTTCCCTGGAGTGCTAAGGATTGAATTTAATGATCCATATCTGAAGGACATGCTTGAGGCTGACAAGGTCAGAAATAATTTTACATGTGCTACACAGATTTGAAATGACTCTCCTGAACCGTGGAATGAATGATCTATTCAACCTCCTTCAATAGCAAGGTTCAATGAGTAGCAGCAGATTTTCCTGCTGTTTCAGGTATAATTACAAAATCACACAGGTGGTATTCAGTGTTTCTCTAATTTAATAAAAATTCTTCACATTGCCCCAAAGTTGAATGTTTTCTTTCTTTATAAATCTTCTTGGAAATAAAACAAACCAAAACCAAACCATTTTCCAGTTTTGTGAGAAAGCATTACATTTTGTGCTGGTTTGCCCAAGGTAAAATCTTTATGCAGGCAAAAAAAAAAAATAAATTAATACTTTATGAAGACAAACCTATTGTGTTTGTGGTGAGCTATGAACCTGCATATGAACATATAGTCCTTTTTTCAGGATTTGTGCATGTACCACTTTAAAGGGGCTCTAAATTCCTCTATTTTGTTCATGAATTCATGTTCAAAATGTTAAGTGCATCACATGCTTGTCCTTTGTGGCACCACAGCCACACCAGGGATGTGAAGATTTTTCAGAAACAAATTCCTAAACATTCCTTTTCCATATTTCTTCTTGTAGCATAAAAATTATTTTCCAAAATTTAGCCTCTCCCAGTATGTTTGCAAATAGTACACTTGATCATAAAACCACACATCAACCATGCACATTTTCTGCTATCAAAATGTGGGTAAGAAGTATATATACCAAAATTTTGAGAGCTTTTATTTTATTGAACAAAAAGTTTAATTGTTCTAGGTAGATTCAGTTCTTAAGGTAAGTTTAAGAAGACTAACTTATTTTTTCTAAATCACTTATTGTGAAATAAAGATAACTTCTCATTTCGGCTGGAAATGCATTGATTTTTTTCCCTGAGGTAAGGATGGTTTAGTACAGTCAGGCATTTTTCTCAATGAAAGCATTTTAGAAATATATACAGTTTGATAATTATATGTTGTTCACCTAATTCTTTTCAATTCCTTAGTGTAACTTCTGTATAAATTCTGTCTGCATAATCTGCATATAAGCACTCAGAGGTCTTTTTATGTTTGAATTTATTCTGTCATAAATTTTAGTCGCATTTATGCTTTATATTCGACTCTTTGAGTAGCTTTTCAGAAGTATTAAGCCACAGGTTGTCTCTGACACTTACTCTAGTCATGTCTGCAGGATGTAGTGAAGTTTCTAGGCAATTGATGATGAATTGGCATACAGCCTCAGTTTTTCACAATGTCATGTGGAGATGTAAGCTCAGATTCTGAAAGGTATATATCAGTGTTAATGCGATTTTGTAGTTGAACTAATAAGCACATCTCTTATCACTAATAAATGTAGACTTGATATCCCACTGATGCAGCTATATTGTCTTCTGGTACTCAAATTAGATAAATGGGTACTAATTTGTAGAGTTTTCAAACCACATTCCATGGGTCTTAGTCAAATTCTACTAAATAAAAAAAACCAAACCAAACCAAAACACTGGACTAAATCCTGATATGGTGTGGTTTGTTTTTTTTTCCCCCAAACTGATCTGAAGAGCAAATGTAGGGGGGTGCAGCCAATAAATCTTTTTAAAACAGTTTGTAAAGCACAAATGAGGAAAAGAAGCAACCAAATGAATTACAAGCTGATTTCTGCTGCCTCATTTATAGACATAATTAAGGAATCCTCTATAATTCAGAGCAGATTGAAGGCTGTTCAAACTTACACTGGCTGTGTAGGGTTCCTCAGAGGCTATTTTTCCTGCTAATAACTTCCTAAGCATGTGGTGGTCAACTCTTTGATGCCTTCAGTGACCAGGGGTGCATATAGCAACGCAGTGTGTTGCTACAAAATAACACACTGGTGTCCTGTACCAGCTACTAGAAAAAAAATTAATTCTATCCCAATGTAAACCAGGACAATCTGTTAAGTTTGAAGAAAGAAGAAGGTTTTGCAAAACAGTGCTTTTATCCAAAACACTTAAACTGGCTTGTGAAGATCTTCCCTTTCATAAGGATCACTTAGCTGCCCATTTAAGGCAATTTTGATAAATATTGTGCTGCTGGAATAGTGCAAACAGGGCCTTAGCCTAGGGTATGTAAATGTAGTAACGGCACATAATTGAAAAAGATAGCTCTTCCTTCCTCTGTGTAATGAAAAGTTGAAGGTCTGCCAAAAAAGTTGAATTGCCAGAAATTCTGTCAATGTGAAGGCATCTTTCCGCCTGTAAATCAACTACACATTTAAATTACTTCCTTTCATAATCTATTAGAAACATTTTGGCACAGTTGTTCTCTGTGCAATGTTTATTGCATCATTTGATTTCATTTCTGGTCAGCAGCTATTAAATCTTAAATACTGTTGAAGGAGAATACGTACCTTATTCTGTGAATGACAAAAGTGAGCTAAAGTAAATATAAATATGTTTTCAAGTTAAATTGAGAGGATTATCCTGGTTATTTAATCCACTTGATTTGCCAGCTGTTCAGATATAGCTGGAACAAGATGCTCTTCATGCAAAATTAACTACTTTCTTAATGAACTGTTGATAGTAAGGGTGTGCATAATTTCACTCATCATTATTTCAAATTATATGGACTTGTTTTTCACCAGGAAATGCTGGGTTTTAGTCCAAAACCACTGAAACATCACTTCTGAATTCATTGAAGATGCTATAAGCAATCAAAATCAGCGAGACTTCTGTTTCTAGGCTGAAGACAAGCCATATGAATAGAGTGGAAGTTATAAAATATAGTAATACTGTTAAATTCTGCATTTGGAAGGAAAAGAAACTGTTTGTAAAACCCATAAAATGTTTTTGGCAAAATGTCTGTTGCACATTACATGAAGCTAATGAGCCAGCCAAAAAAACACTAAACCATTATGAGTCCAGTTTATTTTTCTGTATATTTTAAAGGGCATTGTAAAGGAGAAGTACCCCTTCCTTCACACCTTCACCATTAAAGATGTTGAAGAAAGAATGTTATTTAGAAAAAAAGTGGTTGGATATATTTTCAGTAATGCTTAAAGTACACTATGCAAAATGACCCCAGAAAAAAAGGGTATTGGCAAAATAGAAGCAAATGAAGGTTGTTGAGTGGTGTCTCAGGCCCTGCACAGTTGTTGAGTCCAGCTATATTCAAACTTAAACAGATGAAGAAATTAAAAGTTCAACTTACCCTTCTGAAAATGAAGACAACAACTTACTGGGTACCACTGCAATTCAGTATTTGCCCTGTTTTGGGAAGTTACCAATGGTCACTGTGCATAGTTCAGGAAATAAATGACACAATGGCAAAGTTATGGAAATTATGAGGTCAGAGGGGACCTCTGGAGAATATATACTTCAATAGCTCTGCTTATAGTAGGGTCAGCTAGAGCAGGTTGCTCAGGGCTGTATCCAGTTGGGTTTTAAATATCTCCAAGGATGATGACTCCACAGCCTCGCTGGTCAACCTGTGCCAGGATTCAACTCCATCAAAGCAAAAAAGTTTATGTTATATTTACATAGAATTTTCTGTATTTCAGTTTGTGTCCACAGCCTTTTCAGCTCAATGGATATCACTGAGATGAGTGTGCATCTGTCTTTACTCATCCCTACCAGGTGTTTATACACATTGATGAAATTTCCCCTCTGAGCCTTCTCTTTTTCAGGCTGAACAGTCCCAGCCCTCCCAGCCTCTTTCCTACGACAGCTGCTCCAGGCCCTTCATCACTTTTGTGCCCCTTTTCTGGACTCCCTCTAGTATGCCCATGTCTCCCATAGCACTCCAGGTGTGCCCTTACCAGTGCTGAGTAGAGGGGGAGGATTACCTCCCTCAGCCTGCTTAGGAGGCTTTTGACACCAGAGACCAGGGGCACCTACATCTCCAGTCCGACTGTAGAAGCTGGCACCTGGTCCACCTGTACCAGTTCCACAGTAGTTGGACTGAGTCTTGGCAGCACAGAAAGACACATGGGATAGAGACTGAGATGACACTGAAATGGTTAAGAAAATATTTAATAAGGAGACAGGACAGATTGCAGTGAATGGGCACAGCACTCAGTCAAACAAGTGTACTGACCAACCCCATTTTACACAATTGACCCCTTTTCTGTCTGTTCCTCCCTTGTTCCTCCCTGCTCCTTCCTAAACTAAACATCCCTTTATATACTTTATACCATACCACAAACTCCATCCTTAAATATCCTAAACCCTTACATTACTGTTGTTTCCCCTTCTAACCAATCACAAAGTCCAGATAGTCCTTCTCCAAAGCTGTGCCTGTGGTGTCCCAAGGGCTCATCAGATACTATTTGAAGATTTTTGGTCTTTTTTGCCATTGTTGGCAGATTTTTTTTTTTTTTTAAATCTTTTTTACCAGACTCTACATCTCTTGTTTATCATATACCCCCTTTACTTATTACCCTGCTTGCACTGAAGAGATCATTGGTTAAATAACCTTAATGAATCAGATGCTCTTATCTTCCAAGTCACCATAATGTTAGAAGTATGTATATCCTTCGAAAGTCCAAGTGTAAGGTCTGAAGCCACTGACCTGTACCAAACGTAACACCTACTGGTCATCCCATTCCCCCCTATTACTGCTGGTTATCTGCTGATGATAAGATAATAATCAAATGCCATGACTCACAACCCCTTAGAGATTTGGAGTAGTTTGTAGGGAGCAAGCTAGTGAGAAGAGGCTGCATCTGTTTAACTCCTCTTTGGTGTCAGGCACATGCTGAAGTTTTCTTTTAGCAAAGAGCAGGTGCTAAATTTGATTCATCCTAATGAATTGCTCCTGCATTCATTTCCCATAATGGTGAATGCTAGCCCATGCTGGGTGACAAGTACCTTAAGCTTGTGTGTTCTAGTTTACAGAGAAAAAAGTTTGTATTACTTTGTCACTGTGTAAACAAGATTCTTGGCCTTTAAATTTTTTGTGTTTGCACGCAGACTGCAGTATTTACCACTGAGTTCTCTGTTCCTCTTCCCCTTATTCTGTAGCTGTTATTAAATCAACTGTAATAAATGGACATAAATTCTACCACTGCTCCTGCACTGTCTCGCTACTTCTTTTCTGTATGCCATGGTAATTGAATGCCTGGAAATTTCACAAGCTTCATTGCACTTCCCACTAGAGCTATAGAAACATAGGAATTAGAGGAAGACAAAAACTTTTCTGAAGTGTAGTCAGACCTGTGCCTCTGCTCATCGTCACAGTTCGTCTACACTGTTTCTAACTCAAAGTCCCACTTCACACTATTGCTTCCATGCTTTCTAAACCGAGCTATTTCTTTCTTTCTGGATATGCAATCTTTAAATCTTGAGTGCCCATGTAAAAGAAGGGCACTATTGGAAGTGGGGATGGAAAAGGAACAGAGAGAAGAGATTTAAATTCCTCACTTCCAAATGTAGGTTAAAGTAAATGTGTGCAGGGAGGGAACAGTAGCCAGCTTTCTGCAGAATAAGATGTTCAGAAAGCTATGAAGCAGTCCATTTTCTCAGTCAATATGTTCTCAACCATTAAAACATGGTTATGTTTGACTTAAAAAACTTATGTTTTTTAAGATGTTTCACAGAAAGAAGTTAATTTTCAGAAGTTACAATGAATATTTATTAAGATTTCTTCAAAATCTTCCTCAAAAGAAGTCCCCACCATGTGTATAGAATATCATTTACAGTAGAAAGGAGAAAACCAAACTTTTTCCCTGTGAAATTGGTATAATATTTGGAAAATTAAATAAACTTGTATTAGGGTGGGAAAAAAAATTACTGCTGGTGAGAAGAAAAGGGACAAATCATTTTGGAAAAAAGAAATTTAATTTCTTCATGTTAGATGCCAATGGACTGGGATAGCCAAAGTGCTTAGGAAGACTTTGTGCACAGGAAACCAAATTCGTTGTCATTCAGACTTGTATTGAAAGTTTGAATAAAACCTATGATTTTCTACAGAATGCTATGGCTTTGAAAAGTCTTCAGTTTCCTGAATGAAATGTTTCATTGGGTTATTTCTATTCCAGTCTATGGAATCTGGAGGTTTCCTACCTTGCAAAGATATTCTAAACCACATTTATGACTAAGAGATTACAACATGCCATCTTTTTACAACCATTTATTTGGTTAAACACCAAATAAATAATTAGCATTAAAATAAAAAAATACAGTTTTTTCCATGTGCCACTTTATCAAAGAGCCTACAGCGTTTATAATGCTCCATCTTAAAATCAGCTTTATATGAATTTTTCAAAGCAATGAAGCATACAGACAGAACATTGGCTCTGGCATTCAAGCTGATATTCTGGTATCTCCTAGGACATACTATCTTAGGGTGGTTTTCTTTTATGTAAGACCAAGGCCTGATTTCCTTTCTATGCATATGGATACCAGGAGGGGGGAAAGAAATCGTAATTTGCAAGACCACACATCAGGAGACAAATATACAGTCTCTTCTACAGGCTCTCCACAACTGTGGACACACAGCAGCATAATAGGGCATGACTATGAGATCAAGGGGTAGAGTGTTCCTGGTTATACAGGTACTTCCGTCTGGTTGCCCTGATCAAGTCCACAGTAACGGCTTCTGCAGGTACCCCTCTGCTCAAGTCAGACAGAGGAAGCTGATCAGGGAAGAAACTGCTCAATAACAGTTTTAGCAGAACATGTAGAGAGAGAATGACAAACTGGCATTATTGATATAGGGAAGATAATTCTTTTTAAGAACAACATTTTATATTCGAGGACAATACAATAAAGCTCCATTAAAGATCTTTTCTACATTTGGTTAAAGTAAACTTAAATCACGCTTAAGAGCTTGAAATCCCCAATGACAACAATCTCCATATTTTTATTTTGGTCAGTTCTGATTCACTGATGCCTGGGGACTAAGAGGATTTTAGCCAAAGAATACGTTGTAGTGCAACAACTGCTGTTAATATACTTACAGTCAAACAGCAAGTATACTTAAGGCTTATTATTCTTCAAATGCACAGTTTCCCTTGGCTGCAAGCTCAGTTTGTCCCTGCTGTGACTTCAAAAGCAAAAATATTGTGCCTGTGGCTGAACCTGCAATCCAAGTTGCCACTTTTGGCTCATAGAGGGATATTTAGCATCCTCGGAGTCTCATTCTAAATTAACTAACATTAATAAAGGGATAAAAAGAGATTATAAAGGGAAATATTAATGACTGTTTCCTTTTGTGGCTGTGGCTAAGATTTCTCCCTGGGGTCTGATTTGACTAACGTGATCACTGAACATGGGTCTGAGCAGCAACAATTTTACAAAGTAGTTTTCTAATTCAACCTGTTTATTTCAGGAGTGATCAAATCCAGAGATTTGGTTTAGACCACTTGAGATAGATATACAAGTACTATAATTCTTTCCTACAAAACTGGTTTCCAGCCAGCTTTGTTTGTTCTGGCCTACGGAACAGTGCTTTGTATCATATCATTGCACTGTGGGTGCCATCAGAAATTTGATGCTGAAAATTAGTGGAAGAGAAATTTTCCATACAGATCTGAGAGTTTATATATGTTGTAAAGTGTTGTATGTAGAGGAATATTTGTTTATTTACTTACTTACTTATATGTGGGCAAATAGAACATATCAGAAACCCTACTGCAAGTATTAGTTGTATGCAGACACAGAATTGAATAATGAAGAATCAATGACTAATCCAAGTAATTTCAAACCTTGAATGACCATTAGGAACTGCTCTTACAATTTATGGGCCCCAGATTTGCTTGTAGAAAGCACATGCTGAATTATTTTAAACACTAAAGTTTGGGTTTTTTTTTTATTAAAAAAAAAAAATAAAAAAAACCCTGTGAAAAGTCCAGGAAGTTCTTAAGAATGATTGATTTGCTGAAATTCTGTTTTTCTAGATATGCCTGAATCAAATGTAAAAGGCACAGGTGACAATTTCTCTAATGATTTAAGTAATGCATAGTGATGTTTTAAAACTCAATTTTTTTGAATCAAACACAAACCATCTATCTATTATAATGCTTATTAGTTTATTGAAAACTAATCTATCTTTCTGAGACTTTTAAAATATTTGTGCTTGAGGATATTTGATGCATTAATGATTTAGAAAAGGTGAGACATCTGCCCCACAAATTATCTCTAAGTGAAGGCCGAAACTCTCAGTGCATTCAGCAAGACATCAGTAATTTTTTTAACACACTTGCATCCTACCTTAATATAATTATGACAGAAAAAGCTTCCCTGCTGATGTTAACAGATGTTACTGTGATAGTTTTCCTGAAGGCAAACCGGAGGCAATCAGTGAGGACTACAGTTCCATCTGCCACAGGCAAAGATTTACTTTACCAATCAAAGTTTCAAAAAGGACATTGCTGTACACAAGTTTCATTTAAAATCCTCTGTTATTCTCAGTTTGCTGAAAATTTTCTTCATCCTGTTCATATCCATGCCATGTCTTTAGCAAAAAACCCATTCCTTTTATATTATTTCTGTAGAACACTGGCCCAGAAATTCAGTGATGTAGTCTCCTACATTTCTCTGTCTGTTCATATATGTATCATAATTTTCATCCTGAAGTCTTTCTAATGAGACAAATCAGGGTATTTCTTGTAACCACCTTAGAAACTGCTTATTAAGACACTTAGAATTTTAATTTATTTATACTATGCATTTTTATTTATCTTTAAAGTTGCTTTCAGGAACAGAACAAACACACAACCCCTTCAACATGATCAAATAGAAAATCCCCACTTATTTAGCAGTAGCAGGGATGGAATGTACACAAAATTGCACACACTAGAAAATAAGAAATGAGGCTACAAGATCTCACTTGACAGATTCTTTGACCAATGACTGGAACTAATGGGTTCCAGTGCTGGAGTTACTGAGCAAGGGTTCCTCCTATAAGGTTTCAAGGTGTAGCAAAGAAGCATTGACCTTGACTTGAAATTAATTGTAGACACTGGAGCAGAACCGTATAAGTAAACATATCTTTTACTCAGGGAACTGGAAAGGCACTGGTGTGAGGTCTCAGGACTTTGCCAGTAGTTCGCAAATTAGGCCTCCAAAACTTATTTTGATTATAAAAGTGAACGTAGTACTTTCTGAAAGTGTCAATCTGAAATTCTTGTTTTGCTATTCACAAAGATGAGATTTAGAGTTGCACAAGAATATGCTTGCTTCATCCTCATGTCTAAAAGAGGCTGTCTGTTTACTGGCAAAATTAGATGTTTGGAAAAATGTTCTCTGCAAAGGTTTAAACCAGGATGCCATTTAATCAGACAATATGACCTAAACATGACTTTCTTGTAAGAAACATGATAATTAAAAAAAAGGCCTGATTTTTTTTTTTTTTTTAACAAACATTTTCCCAGGAATGGGAAAAGTTTTTAGAGAATGAAGTCTGCATTCTTTCTTCAAATGGATACTGGACAAGGGCTGAATTTATATAAACAGTTGACAACAAGTAGGATTTTGTCAGTTATTGCTCTAGGGCATTCAGAAAGACTTGTCAGAGGGTTTGTTTTTTCTAGGGGTTATTTGGATTTTTTTCTTTTTTTTTTTTTTTTTGTATGCTTGGGGTGTTTTTTTTTTTTTTTTTTTTTTTTTAATTTTTTTTTTTTTTTTTTTTTTTTAATTTTTTTTTTTTTTTTTTTTTTTTAATTTTTTTTTTTTTTTTTTTTTTTTAATTTTTTTTTTTTTTTTTTTTTTTTAGTTTGTTTGGGGTGTTGTTTTTTTTTTTTTGCTTGTTTGTTTAAATTTATTTATATTATTTCTGATTTTCATTGTGTCAAATCAAAATTTCTTTCTGCTTATTCTTGAACGCAGCTTAAAGATCTTTTTCCTCATCCTAGAGGCTGATAATTGCAGAAGTAAGTAGTAGCTTTTTAATGACATGGAAACCCAGGACAGATTGATGAAACCAAATGTAAATATCGATATCTGATCTGTGGGAAGATATACAAGTCTTTAGTCAGTGAAGAAAAATGTTTTAGGAAGTGATTGATCGCATCCATAAATACACAGCTATTGGTCAGATGAAGCATGCAATAAAGGATAGATTTTTCACCACTGTTTGTAAATTGAAGATAGAGTGAAGAGCTCATATATTTGTTTTAAGAGTTAAGAAATCTAAAGTAAGAGCTCCAGCCTGTCTATTACATACTTTAGTTTATAAACTTACAAGTATGCTTAAATAAAATATAGAAGATAGATTATAACACAGTTAAAATACTTTGTTCTGGTATTGCTGTTTTTATATAAGCTATATTATAATTATTTGAAACATTAAAAATCAATTAATGAAGAATGAAGACAATTAAATTAACTAAGGACAGGATCCAGTTGCTTAACCATAAATATCCAGTGCCATTTAAGATTATCTTGGGTTAAAAATTAAGAGTAAACTTTTATATTTCCTGACAACTAAATTCAGGTATATGAATTTCACTCTGGATGTGTATGTTCGGACAGCTGGATACTGCTGTATGATGGGATTCAGCTTGCAAATTAAGACATCTATATTTCATTATGCCTAAACTCTCATTATAGTTAATGGAGATCTAGACAACAGAGGATTAAATAAAATAGCCAATGGAATCTAGACAACAGTACATCTTCATAAAATGGAAGCTTAAATTCAGCAAGCTAAACAGCTCTCTAGACTTCATCAAATTTATTCACTAGGTCTACTGGGTATGATTATCCTTACTGAGCAGTTTGACATTTCCTGTGTCATATCAGTCTGCTTCATTTGAATATCTTGGATAATGTGTATCGTCTCAACTTTGATTAAACATCCGTATCATGATACCTGAATGAAGCTTTTAAATTTAAATTACTTAATCTGTGAGCTGAATCCCACCCTAAAGTGGTATTGATACCCAAATGGTGAAAGATATTGGATTTTTTATTTCAACTGGACAAAGAAAAGAACAATCTGAAATTACTAAATCAACATGCTATGCCAAATTATATTTTTTTTGTCTTGTCCATGAAAGAGTGATCCTTGAATTTAAAGATTTTACAATTTTTTTTGATAAGAAGCTGAAGTGAGAAGTTCTTTTTCATATGCTGTTAACATCTCATCCTGAGTGTATTTTGCTAATCAGTATAAATAATCTTAATGAATGCAATTAAAAGGACATTCTAAAAAGAAGAAATCTTCTGGGTTAGGTTTTTGGGTTTTAATTCTTGGTTCATTTGTTGGGTTTTCCCCTCTATTTTTTCATTTATTTCTAGGTAATATAAAAAAAATCCTAAATAACTCTAGTAATTTTTTTCTTTCTCTTTAAAACCATCATGAAAAACAAAAAAAAAACAAAACAAAACAAAACCAAATCCTAGTTACTGGTATCAGTGAAAGTTTGATTTTGTACTGAATATTAAGTAAAGGTCATAGAAGAACGTTAATGACAGCAGAAAAAGGAAATAAAGATTGGCAGCTACAGTATCAGTATCTAAAATGATATGCTGAATTATAAAGGAATACATTAAGCATGTAAAATACAAATTAAGTAGAACTTGAGTTTTGCAGTGCAAACAGTACATGGCTATGCAGGCAGTAATCAGTAACCTAAGTGGCAAGTGATTGGAGGTGTAGGAATAATTACTGAATTTAACAGAACCTTTATTTTTATGTTGGGTTTTTTTTGCCATATACTTTCCATATCCTTCCGTGATTTTGTATATATCTTGAAGGTATAAACCACATATTTGTTCACATGCTTTAATGGTTACAGTAAAGTTGCAACTTCTCACAAAATAAAAATAATGCCACTGCTCATATGGCTTATTTTTTTTTAGATTTTAAGCATTTGCTATTATAGATGTGTTTCATGTTTGAAAGAGAAAGTTATGGTACAGAAGTAACAAAGCTTTTTCATTTGAAGGAAAATGACTGTGTCTGTATATTACTTGGTCTTGGAAAATAATCATGTCTCTTTGGGATAATGTTTATTAAAGACGGCCAAGTCTTTTATTCATGTTGTTACTTCTTTATTTTTTTTTAATTTATTTTTGTCTTCCTCTCAAGACACACAGAAATTGTCTTAATGACAAAAGCTAGCTCCAGAAGTGTTGGGCTCTCACGTAGGTTCCATTTTTCAGTTGCTGAAGAAAAGCAAGATGCTGCATAATACAGACAATCCTTTCATTTTCTTCAGCTTGACTGCATTACCATTCATCCTGAACATTTCGATTTCAGTATGAGGCACGGAAAAAATGTACAGTACTGGCATGAAAGTCCACATTTGTAAGGAAGTAAAAGTTCAAAATGGAAATGTAGAATATGCAGCTTTATTTGAAAAGGCTTTGAAAGAGTAGGGCTTCTGCATTGACTGAAAAGTAGATAGAGGTCTGTAGTAATTTAATATGTGGCTAGTTCAAAGTAGTAAGACACAATGCTTAGTGTTTGCACAGTTGCTTACAAAAGTCTTAGAATACAGACAGTTATACTCTTTAAAAATCTTCAGGGACTTGAATCTGAAGGTTATTCATTTCTAGGTTTGTATTACTGTAATTGCTCTGTCTCCATGGAATTGGTCCTAAATGCATACTGACATATTTATTGTAGCTTTTTTGGTTTATATTTTTCAGTATCTTTGTACATCAGCTAATATTGCATCAACCTTTTAAAGCATATAGCCAAACCTCTATAATCTAAATATTCATTAAATATATAAATATAGAAAAAACTTTCTTAGTAAGTGATGTTTAATAACTAATCACTGATGACCATTTATAAGGATTGAAGCACTACCAAACTTATTTTGTTTCTTAGCATTTGCTACTCCACCAGTGTAATAGACTGCATCAGATCTTCTTGAAGTCCTGCTTTTCATTCAGCTTATATTAGAAAAAATGCATAAACAATGATATGGGATGGGGAGGGTATAGCATGAAGAGATGTGAAACATAAGAATTAGAAACCTTTTCAAAAAGACCATAAAGTTGCCGACAAGCAGAATACGAAATGTGAACTAAAAGGGCCAGCCTCCTTGGTCTCTAACGATCTATGAAAGAAATAAATGTGCAAAAAAGTCAGGAATTATAAAGATCTTTGTTCTTGTCTGCTATCCAAATGGATGCTCTTATTGATTCTGCTCAGATCTTTTTGTTTAATGTTCCTATTATTTCCCTTTGCAGCTGCATAAAGAAGACATAAGCTATTTCTACACTTCTAAATGTATCCACCCTAGGGAATATCCCTTGCTCCAAAGTGGTGCAGATTGCATGTGCCTACTCTGTTCAAGGCTATATTTCTAAAGAGCAGATAGGCCATGGCCACACAGCACAGCACTTGGTGCAGCAGCCGACTTGGTCTGCCCTAGGTCATTATAACATGATTTTTTTCAAACTTTGTTTTGGGGGGTGAGGGGAGTGGAGATGGTGTTGAATTTAGTTTAAAATATCTGGTGCAGGGTGAGGGTTTTGATGAAACTTGAGAGAAGTATATTATAGGATGAAAATGAGAGTAGATGTTGCATGCTCAAGGGTATTTCATTTGAATGCCTGGAGAAGTCTGAGAGTGAAACGTGTGAGAGAGCCTTTCAGGACAAAGCAATGGGAATAAGTAAACCTGCTTTAAACTTGTTCATATTGCATTTTAGATATAAACTCCTAAAGTGAGACATCAAATAGCATAAAGTTTCATTTTTGCAGTCAGACCCCTGGAGTTTAATAGATATAGAAATCAATCAATTAATGAATTGATTATTATGTATTATTTCAAGTAGCCCACACCCTCCCAGAATAGGGAGGAGGGAACTAGATGATTGCTTTATATAATTTCTATTGCTGTTTTCTTAAAAGCTTCTGACTTGTATATGTTCCTTGTCATTAAACTGGTCTTTAACTGCTTCTTCCATTTCTTTCAGTAGCACATAAGAAATTTCTACCTTTAACTCAGTGGTTTATTTTGTTCAGATGGATTTAATCTTTTACAATTTTAGGCCAGTAAAAGTTTGATGCATATTTTTAAGCAAGTTAAACTAGGTTCACATTACAGACAGAAATTAATGTGTTCAAAGGGCAGATCACTTGACCTAGTCAGTTACATGAAGAATTTCCACAGGTACATTATCCACTACCTGTTGAAGTAATACCAGAGGAAGGCCTTGAAGATGATCAGAGGACTGGAACAACTCCTCTATGAAGACAGGCTGAGAAAACTGGGCTTGTTCAGCTTGCAGAAGAGAAGGCTCAGGGAAGACCTTAGAACAGCCTTCCAGTGCCTAAAGAGGGCTTACAAGAAATTTAGAGAGGCACTACACTTACAAGGGCAGGTAGTGATAGGACAAGGGAGAATGGTTTTAAGCCAAAAGAAAACAGATTTAGATTAGATATTAGAAAGAAATTCTTTACTGTGAGAGTGGTGAGACACTGGATGGCTTGGCCAGAGAAGTTGTGGATGCCCCATGCCTGGAAGTGTTGAAAACCAGGCTGGATGGGCTTTGAGCACCCTGGTCTAGTGGAAGGTGTCCCTGCCTGTGTCAGGTGGGTTGCAAGTGCATGAACTTTAAGATTCCTTCCAACCCAAACCATTCTGTGATTCTAAGATTCCATGATTTTTACTTAGAGTGATTATAAAAAAAAGTTTTGCTTGGGATTAAATATTTTAAATCCCTAAAGATGACACTGCAGTAAGTACCACTCTTATCTATCTACGTCTCTCTCTCTCTCCAGCTCTTTGTATCTTAAAAGTAATTTGCATATATTCTGCAGTACAGATATATGAAAAATATAATATTTCAGAAGAAAACATAGAAGCTTCTTATTGATATAAGGCTTACATTATGTTTCTTTTTGGCTTTGCTCCTTTTGGATGTTTTCTGTGGTCTCCTGGTCCTTAGAGATATTCTTTTTTCCTCTCTTATGCTTAAACTATTTTAGATAGGTTCAGATACAATCAAGTTGGCTTTCTCCATCTTAATGCTTTGGAGACAATTTCCTTTTATTTTAAATTCATCACTGGGGAAACCTTTTTCTTCCTCTCAGCCAGACAGATGGTTTTTATTTTTCATTTTTTATTTTTTCAGTGTTTCCACTGAAAAGGTCAAGATTGTCCTTAAGAACTTAAGTTCTGATTGGCTCCCAGCATCTTAAAAGCACACAAATTTTAAACGGAAACTCCTACAGGTTGTTTCAGTTGTTTCTTTCTCTTCTGAAGTATAATTACACATAGATGATTTTGGCCTTTGTCACTGTAATACCTGAAATTCTTCAAGCCACTCATGAGATTGTCCTCTGAAC
This sequence comes from Agapornis roseicollis, assembly GCA_002631895.1. Taxonomy (NCBI): domain Eukaryota; kingdom Metazoa; phylum Chordata; class Aves; order Psittaciformes; family Psittacidae; genus Agapornis; species Agapornis roseicollis. The sequence goes on from NDXB01016572.1 coordinate 167,993, forward strand.
TTGCATGTGAAACTTCTTGTACAGTCTTGAAAGAAAAGAGTGGATTTGGGCTGACTAAGATTAAAGTTTATCTTGCATTTCAGGAAAGAAAGATCAAGGTAGATTAAAAGACTTTGCTCAAATTTTAATGAAATTTTAGTTATATGAGCCAATAAGAATAGCCTAACAATTTATAGCTGTGCATAGAAATATATATATGCACAGTTGTCCCACTTGAGTTACATTGTAACTAGATTTACTGCTAAAGTTAAATGTCTGCTGCTTATGCAATATTGCATTATTTTGCATTTGAAATAAGTGTGCAGGAATATGCATGTGTATTGGTAGTTGCATCTCAGGTATTCTATAATTACCACAGTTCAACAGCGAATTTTAGTATCACCATCCCTCGTTGCCAATAAAAAAACAATAGTAGCATCAGAAAATTACTGTTAATCCACCTGATCTCTGCTGAGCCATTACTATTAAGCTGGTTCATCACACTGCACTTAAGATGTACCTTCTCATCACACGTAATCCAGTTCCAAGCATGACTAGAGTTTCATAGGAGTAGTAGACTTTTCTTAGGAGCTTCAGACTTGTGCTGACTGGGCAACTCTAGGTCCTCAAGACTTTTTTTATTTGCTGTGCATTCTGTATCCTACCAAACCATCTCCAACTGACACAGAGTCTTCTCGCTGAGGGTTTCTGCATGAGTAGAGTTTGCTTGGGTTTTGATAGTTTCTCATAGTCTTTCTGGTCTTCATTTTTTTTTCAGTCCTTCAGGTAACATGCCATTTCATGCACTATCTCTGATTTCCACTGGTTTCCACTTTTCAGTATCTTGCGCTGAATAGTTTTCAGTTTCTGAAATTCTTGAGCTCATATCTTTATACTTCAGGCACCAAAATATCTATCTTGAAAATCTGCTAAGTGTACTATTCCTTAGAATATAGGTCTGACTGGGTAAATGCGTAAAAGAGCCTTGCTTCTGGATTTGTAGTTACGTGAGACAGAATTTAGTGCTGGAGATTATTTGCTCACTGAGCTCAGTACATTAAACTCTTTCAATGTTGTTTCTTTCATACTTAGAGTCAATTTCCATTTTCATACTCTTATTCCCATTAGCCCTTGACTTTGCTTTCATGTACTACATTATTGTAGTAACTGAACTATGCGTCAAAGAGGGGTTTTGGTGGTATCTAAATTAACTTTAATCTTTGCCCCTATACTTGTTGAATTACAACACTACTTCCTCTTTCTTTGTTCTCATTTTATTTTTGTGGCTAAAAATGTTTTACTGTTTGTTTTAACTTCCTTTGCAAGTTCCAGCTCTGCTTGAGAGTTGGCAAGTCTTACTTTTCTCCTACATATTCTGACTTTCAAGACAGCTTTCTATTCAGTCATTCTGGTTTTGCTGCTCCTCATAGCCTCCCAGCTTACCATTGAAAATTATTATCTGCACTGATGTGATCAAGGCCAGAAATGGGTAAATGGATTTCTAATCCGAGCAATATAATATTTACTTACCTCTTAACAACTTCAGTGAAAGCTCACACAGAAGAGTTTATTCACTCCTTGATTGACTACTAAATGATTCTCAGCATGAGGCGATTAGTTAATTAATTAGTTCTTGGGTCTTTTCCTCTGACACACTTTTCTTTTATTTATGGTACACATATTGGCTTTGCATCTTTTATTTAAAGTAGTTCAGGCTTCTTGTTCTGACACACTTTCAAACTCTACAAATCCACCCAACTTTCACTGATTCTCTTCATTATCAAGAATGTTGTTATTAAATTAAAAATCCTTAATAATTTATTTTCTTTCCTTTCTCTTTACACCATAACTTTAAACTAATCTGCTCATCAACACTTAATTCGGGATATTTTTTATTTTTTCTAGTTGTATATCATTATTTTTCATGGTTCTGTTGTGTAAAAAATATTTGCATCACACCAGTTTTGTTGGAATAAGATCTTCAGTGTATGAGATAGCAACAATATGGAGAACCTCTCTGAGATCCTCTTCACCTATTTCTTTGCTTTGTCCCATCAGCATGATTTCATCCTCTCTACCTTTGATAAAGCTACCTCTCAAGCCATAAAAACCAACAATGTGTACACAAAATTCACTGATCCTGCAGGTCCTACTGCCCTTCTTACTCACACATTTCTAATAATGAGGGAACCCTTGAATCCCTTGTTCTTCCAATAATACACATGTATTGGTTTCTTCTCTGATTAGGTATAAAATATATAAGCAATTGAACTAGAATCTGGATCATATCTAATATGTGTTTTTAAACGCCCACTTTCTGGCAATTTGCTTATGTAAGAATGAAATATTTGCTTTCTTTCCTTCCCACCCACCTCCAAAGTAACATATTTTTGTTAGCTGCACACAGAAAATTAAAGATGTGTGAATGGAAAGCAAAGTTACTGAACAGGGTGGCATAAATACAAAATAAAAATTCATTGCAAATCCTAACCCAACGGTATTTTCTATTCTTCCCTTCTTCTGCCTTCTTCTTTCAAATTCAGAATTATAGAATCATAGAATTATAGAATGGTTAGGATTGGAAAGGACCTTAAGATCATCTACTTCCAAATCTCTTGCCATGCACAAGGATGCCTCACCCAAGGCTCTTACAGTCAAGTGATGGTGCTGCACAAATTCTTAGTAAACTAAGAAGTTAAGCTCTGGAGCAGAACATAATCTTGCAGTGGCTTCTTAAAGTCCTACTCTTATTCAAAGTTTATTTTGTCATTAAAAACAGCAAGAAAAAAAAAAAAGAGGAAATAAAACCTGAGACTCTATACCTAATTTAACAACAGTCTTTACTGAGCAGAACTGCTGTGAAGCAGACATCATTATGTGATCTATCTAATGGGTTGAAAACACTACTGGAAGAAAGTTCATATCAAAGGTGATGAAAGAAACTGTTCAAAATGTCAGGTTTAAAGTGACCCTTCTTGTTTATGTCTTTCCAAATAATGGGATTAGAGATGTAAGTTATGATGGGGCAGATGGATACATTTTTTCAGTGGATGAACAGTCTGCAAATGTACTTCTTGAATACTTTAGAAAATCTCAAAACATGTAACTTATATTTAAAGCGACGTCATTTAAAAAATATTCTTTCATTTTTTTTTTGATTGCTTTCGAGTTTGACAAATGACCCCTGAGATGGGTTTGTATATTTCAGGGACTGTGAGAATGAAGACCTTGGGCCCAGTGTAGGAGAGGATTTGGTTCAAGGCCATCTTAAAAACCTGAATGTACAGAAGTCCATGGGACTGGATGAAGTCCATCCACAGGTCATGAAGGAGCTGGCGAATGAAGTTGCTAAGACACTGGCCATCCATATTTGAAAAATCATGGCAGTCAGGTGAAGTTCATGACAACTGGAAAAGGGGAAATATAACCCCCATTTTCAAGAAGGGGAAAATGAATGAGCTGGGGAATTACAGACCAGTCAGTCTCACCTCTGTGCCTGGCAAAATCGTGGAGCAGATTTGCCTGGAAGGCATGCTAAGGCACTTGAAAAACAACAAGGCACTTGGTGACAGCCAGCATGGCTTCACTAAGGGGAAATCCTGCCTCACCAATTTGGTGGCCTTTTACGATGGGGCTACGGAACTGATGGACAAGGGTAGGGCAGTTGATGTCATCTCCCTGGACTTGTGCAAAAGGTTTGACACTGTCTCACACAACATCCTTGTCTCTAAATCGGAGAGACATGAATTTGATAGGTGGACCACTCAGTGGATAAAAACTGGCTAGATGGCCACACACAAAGAGCTGTTGTCAATGTCTCAGTGTCCGGCGGGAAGCCAGTGATGAGTGGTGTCCCTCAGGGATCGGTGTTGGGACCGGTCTTGTTCAACATCTTTGTTGCTGACATGGACAGTGGGATTGAGTGTGCCCTCAGCAAGTTTGCAGAGAACACCAAGCTGTGTGGTTTGGTGGATCCATTGGAGGGAAGGAATGGCATCCAGAGGGACCTTGACATGCTTGTGAGGTGGGCTGATGCCAACCTCATGAAAATTTAACCATGCCAAGTGCAAGGTCCTCCACCTGGGTTGGAGCAATCCCAGGCACAGCTACAGGTTGGGCAAAGAGGAGAGATTCAGAGCAGCCCTGTGGAGGAGGACTTGGGAGTGTTGGTCGATGAGAAAATGAACGTGAGCCAACTGCAGTGTGTGCTTGCAGCCCAGAAAGCCAACCATATCCTGGGCTGCATCAAAAGGAGCGTGACCAGCAGGTCGAAGGAGGTGATCCTGCCCTTCTACTCTGCTCTCGTGAGACCTCACTTGCAGTATTGTGTGCAGTTCTGGTGTCCTCAACATATAAAGGACATGGAGCTGTTGGAACAAGTCCAGAGGAAGGCCATGAAGATGATCAGGGGACTGGAGCATCTCCCATACAAAGACAGGCTGGGAAAGTTGGGGCTGTTCAGCCTGGGGAAGAGAAGGCTGCGTGGAGACCTCATAGCAGCCTTCCAGTATCTGAAGGGTGCCTCTAGGGATGCTGGGGAGGTGCTCNAGCATCTCCCAAGACAGGCTGGGAAAGTTGGGGCTGTTCAGCCTGGGGAAGAGAAGGCTGCGTGGAGACCTCATAGCAGCCTTCCAGTATCTGAAGGGTGCCTCTAGGGATGCTGGGGAGGTGCTCTTCATTAGGGACTGTAGCGACAGGACAAGGGGTAAAGGGTTCAAACTTCAACAGGAGAGGTTTAGATTGGATCTAAGAAAGAAATTCTTTCCTTTTACGGTTGTGAGATGCTGGAGTGGGTTTACCAAGGAAGTTGTGAGTGCTCCATCCCTGGCGGTGTTCAAGTCCAGGTTGCATGAAGCCTTGCATGGCATGGCTTATTGTGGGGTGTCCCTGCTCATGGGAGGGGGGTTGGAGCTAGATGATCTTAAGGTCCTTTCCAACCCTAACTATTCTATGATTCTATGCTTCTATGCTCATTTGAAAGAGAAAATTCTTTGACTATTTTGAAGCGCTTATTTTTTTTTACTACTTCTCTCTGTGGAATTAAATAAGTTCAAGGTCTTGTGGACACAGAGCATGAGTAGAGCATATTCCTACTCAGCCTTGCTATAGGTAAGTAGCTAGTTGGTCTTTAAGGATGATTAGGTCAAAACTGTTCAAGTGCACTGTGAGCCACACTCTTAATATAGAAGCTGTTTATAGGAAACCTTACTTGCCTGATGTACTGTCAGGGCTTGGAAAGATTGCTGAGTTTTTGTCATGCTTTTTCCTACTAGTAGTATCACTGGACTACTTTGCTATGTCACATATGAACACAATAGTCTGGTGTTATAGGAGTCCTGGATTTATGCTTAAAAGGATTTTGTGTGTGCTCTTATGAATCGGCATGTCTCACACATGCACATGTGAAGTCTTGAGGTGAAATTGTTACTATGTTTAAACTTAGGAGAAAACTACATCTATGCTAGGAATTGTTTTTTTTTAATATCTCCTGTTAATGTGCACAGGATATCAACATAGAAATGAAGAAAGTAAATACACACACACATACACACATATATAAATATGTATGTCTGGCCCTGTCAAAAAAAAGGGAAATGGAATAATGAACTTCGGCATCAGAAAGCCCCAGCTGTCTCCCTTGCAGGCATACCAAAATCCATATCTTGAAACTGAAAAAATCAGAAATTATTTTGGAAATGTCTCAAAATTTAAATTGATAGTATCTTCTTATCTTAGTTTTTGCTTTGAATGGGCTACCTGTAGGAGCAGTATGTAACAATATAAAACAAGCAAAACCAAAATAAGTTTTAATGCATTGACTGCATCCTTGTAAACAACAATGTAGTACTCCAGAATCTTTGAAATTTTCATATGTTCATAAGATTAAAGTGAAAACATTTTATTAAAAGCTTACATTATTCAAATGTTAGAAAGTACTCTTCACATGAAAACTGTTCAATGATCCTTTATGTTCATATTGCCAAGAACCACTCAGAATGGTCTTTTTACAAATAACTTACAGTTAACCACATCAGATTCAGCAGGATTAAGCTAAATCGTCTTTTGATATCTAACGTGTTATACTTCCAAAGCAATTCAATGTCAGAGACAAATAGTTAAAGTGCAGGAAATTCACATGCATCCCCAGTGGCAACAGATCTTCAGAGCAGTGAGCATGGGAAACAAAGAATTCTTATTTGTGTTTCTTCCAATTTCTTGCCATGTTTCCTCATCCCAGCCAGAATTGCATTGCTAAAGATTCCACAGTGGCCAGTGAAAGGATGAATGGAATTTAGTTCTCTTTTGTGAGCTGTGTGAGGAAAGAGAAAGGACACAGTAAAGCTTTTATTGACCCAACTCCAAATCCAGTGTGTCTAACTAGGAAATTGTTCATTCAGATGGAAGCCAAAAAAGTGTCTATGCTTCAATGTGGCTGAGACAGCAAAATCAATTCAGAAAACAACAGCTCTGTTTAGTAATGATTCAAAGGAAGAAAATGCACCTAAAGCAATAAATAATATACATAATAAGGCATTTATACTGCATAATATTTTATTAAAGTGTCAAGAAATACAAAATCTATCAACCCCTACAAATACTGGCTTTTCATAGGCCAGAAGGCCTAAGTCATTTTTAAAATTTGAACAAAGTACTCTTAAGGGACAGAAAGATTTATGCAGTTTCTCACTGCTTTCCATGTAGGAATGATTTTGCCTGCTTTTCGCCTTGCTTGCATTATAAGGAATACTTGTAAAAATATTCTCAAAATGTTAAGATCTTTCATATAATCTTTCTAATCATGCCCCTGAGACTTTTGCTGCCTACAGACTTACAGCTCAAGAGTGAAGTACATCAGTGGTGATAATCATCTCTGTTATATGTGGCTGCATAACTGGCCTTTTAAAGTGAAGGCTGTACCTGAATATGCTTCCAGGCCAACCTTTTTCTCATAAAACATCAGTATTCTTGGACACAGAGACTTTAACTTGTCCATACAGTTTTTATTTAATCAACAACTTCTACTAATGGAAATAAGCAAATTTATGTTCAGTTACATTTGTATATAAAGATGAATATGTAACATATGTTTAGAAATAGTTATTTTTCTTGTGTTTTTTTTTTTAGGGAGACTAAAGTTTATTAATTAGTAAGGCTGGTCAGTGCTACACTGGTTCCTTAGGTCTTCAAATGAATTGAATACAGGACACACAGTGACCTGCTTTCCTTTTAGGTTGACTTGGTCACAAAGCGTCTATCTCTTTCTCAGAGTTACCAAGAAAACTCAGGGTGAAGAGACACCTTTTCACCTTTTTTAAATATCTGAGTTAAGGGGTTGTGGTCAAGGCACTAGAGAGGTATAAGGTCTCCCATTCTTCATGATAGATATTATCTGATTGTCAAAAACTGTAATGTAGCTATTTTCACATTTTTAATACTAATTTGTGTACGAGAGCATGAATTTTGCACACTTAGCCTTTATTTTAAGATCTAATTGCAACATACTTTATCAGTACTGTGTAAAACATGATACATGTGTTTAGGAAGAAGCGTGAGATAACCCTTGTCAAAAAAATAGAAATGGAATGATGAATCTTGGCATCAGAAACCCTCAGTTGTCTCCCTTACAGCAGAGTCAAAAATCTTTATCTTCTCACATACTGTCTTATCTGTGCTCCTTCTCTCCTCCCCATCTGTGACAGAGATGATCCTAGGAATTTCTACATCTTCCCATACACTTACTATAATCTGTTTGTCTGTAAATTGAGGGCCATGTATGTAAGCTTCCTGATGGAAGACTGTGGGTAGATAATAAATGTAGTGGACATTTGCATATCAGAGAATCATAGAATGGTTACGGTTGGAAAGGATCATCTAGTTCTAACCCTTCTGCCATGGGCAGGGATGCCTTACACTAAACCATATCACCCAAGGCTCTGCCCAACTTGGCCTTGAACACTGCCAGGGATGGAGCATTTGCCACTTCTTTGGCCAATTTGTTCCACAACCCTCGCAGTAAAGAACTTCTTTATATTCAACCTGAACTTCTCCTGTTTAAGTTTAAACCCATTTCCCCTTGTCCTACTGTTACAGTTCCAGATGAAGAGCCCCTCTCCTGCATCCTTGTAGGGCCCTTCAGACACTGGAAGGCTGCTATGTGGTCTCATAAATTCTCTGTGGAAAGCCTACATAACTGAATAGAAATTTCCTTTAAGAAAAAGATAGCAAACACAGCCAACTCTGCCATTCTCAGTTGGTGTTGCTTGATGGACACCTACACAAAAAAAGCTACCCTGGAGAAGTAGATCACTGTCTCTGAAACTCATTTAGACATAGGCTTCTGAATGTACTATCTTTTATTTTAGTGATGTCAATAATATATCTAATTTTGTGAAATATTTATCAATCTCAGTTTGAGAAAAGCTGGATCTTGGTCATTAATTTCAGTTTTGCTGACCTTGGCTTGTGCAAACTATCTCATACAACCAAATTTTGTTTGCATTATTGTCACATATTTTCAAGTTTGTGGGTTGGTTTGTTTGGTTGGGTGGTTGGGTTTTTTTTGACACTTTTATGCATTCAGTTTTCCATTCTTGCATAATTTTCAATTTGTGTTTTGATGACATTTTTATTATAGCACTGTACAAAGCTAAGTTTCCCCTATTTGATACATGATGACCATTTTTTGTATAAATTTCACTAAGGGTATATATTTTGAATATTGTAGGATTGGGAAGGACCACATGGCTCAGGGCTCCTAACTCCCTGTTACAGCATACAACAGAATAGCGTGACATTTAATATAAGCTGATTAAGACTAACAACAAAACTAGTTGTTTCCCCTTTCCACATCACTGTAATTAGGGGACTCTTCTAGAACCATGTTGTTCTGATGGAAATCTTTCAGTTCTGAGAATTTATTTATTCCTGGCTGATTCAGACCCATTTTTCCTTCCTACTGCCAGTTACTCTTTAATTAAAATAACCTTTCTCTCTTAGGTGTGTTTATTCACCAGTGCATTCATACATAATAATCATATCTCTTTCCAACTTTTGTTCTGCTAGACCAAACAAGTTGTATTATTGTTGTTACCTGTTCTTGGACAGTAGGTTTCCTTAATCATGCTATCTGCCCTTCTTTGAACCTGTGCTTGTTTGAAATCATCTTACTTTAAATAGGTGTACGAACTTTACACAGTGATATCCTTCCAGGTACTTGTCAGCAATACTCTGTCTTTACAGGAAATCCTTTATTAAGACAGCCTGCAATCACTTTTACTTCTGCAGCAAATGCACAGCAGTAATACACATACAAAAGCTTCAGTTACGAGCTGATCAGTGATCTCTGATTTCTGCTGAGTTTGCTTATCAGCAATTATGGTCTCAATGGATCACTCTACGCATTTTTGAAATGCATCTGTCCCTGGGAGGAAGACTGTTTGAAGGAGAACAATAGCTCTATACAAGTCTTCTGAATAAGAAACAACATTATCCTGTGAACCTTTGTGTGTTTAGCAGGAAGCACAGAGCAATAGTAGTGATCAAGATTTGCTAGTTTCATTGCAATAATTTCAAATGTCTCATGATCTTCATGATAGGGAGAAATCTGTCCCTCTTCTGTTTTTCCTGTGATCACTAATATCTCTCTGTTTTGCCTGTGCTTTTTGCTCTATGCTCCTCCAAATGTTACTTGTTATGATCTGACAGAGATGGAAGTTAAAGCTTCTCTGTCAGAATACATTTCTGTCAGAAAACTTGGTATATTTAACATAAAGCAGTAGAGAAACATTTTCAGATTTCAGATTATGGTTAGAGGTGTAAGACTGAACACTAGAGAATGGTGTTCACATCTCGTTTCATAGCCGGTGTCACAGTGTGTACCACTTCTGATTTCCCTAGGCATTCCTAAATTTATCAAATTGCATGGTCTTATTTTAGGTTTTACTGTCTTCTACTTCTGACAAAATCTCCATTTGCTCATAGGCACATCTAGAAGCAAAACGTGGTGGATGAAATGAAATGCTGTAATGAGTGAAACAAAATTTTTTCTCCAGCTGGACATTAAGTTCCTCCCCATCTTCACAGTGTAATGGCTGATAGCTGTAGGTTAATATACAAGCTGTCATGTTTATATTTTTGTAAGCTATGTCACTGTGTCTCTACTGTCTGATGCCCTCCGTCTCTGATTTTCCTGTTACACAACGTTTGGCTGATCAGTGTCTGTCATATGTAAAGATGGAGGAGAGTGCTTGAGACTAAAGAGCAGATCTCAAAGATGCAATACTGTATCCTGCACATGAAGTAGACTGCTCCCTTGATTTTTATCATTTATTCTATTACAAGGTACATTTGGCTTCAGCTGCATCAGTCTGTATGTATTTTCAGATGTCTTTCCCCTTTTCCTGCCTATTCGCTGCAACTGGTCATCTAATAAGCTGGTTTGCACTGCTATTTATCTCACCCAACATTTTTTCTCCTGAGCCATGTTACTGACTGAAGGTAAAGTGTTTCGTGATTGTATGTACCAAAGACAGACCATAAAAAAGGCCAAAATAAAATTTGATTACATGAACCTGTTCAAGCATCACTTTTTTCCACTAATAACTATGGACTTACTTCATGTTGTGCAAACAAAGAAAATTGCTTTTCAATCTTCTTAGAACTTAATGTTTAAGACTTATTAACTATAATTATAATGACTTATATACTTCTGATGCTAAATAAAGAACTAGGATTGTGGGACACTAACTTCTGTTTTTCTGTCATCAATTTTCTTTATTTTTTTCTTTTTTTATAGTGCTTCAAGGACATAAACAAAATCTTTGTCAATTCATGGCATAATAATATGAGCTTCAGCTTTACTGAATAACTATTCTGGAATGCCTGAATTCAGTTGAATGCTATCTTTACACAGAGTTTGGTGTAATTATTTAATTAATGGAAATGAAGTATTGCAGCACTGAAGAGTCTGAATAAGTGTTGAAGGACATTGTGGATAAGACCCATGGCTTGGCTGCAGCTCAGGGTAATTCACATATTTGAATAATGAAACGGTGAATTTTCATTGCTTGTCTCTCTCTTCCTTCTTTCAGCTTTGCATCTTGATGGAACCAAAGAAATCTGTCTTCTGCCAGACAGTAAGAACCTAGGTTGCTGGGGCAACATGATGACTGTAAAAAACCCTTAAAATAGAGGTGGCTCATTTCCAAGTCACCATTTTTCTGGGGTTTGGAGCTTTTTTTCACATTTTCATAGAAAAAACATACACTGGTAAAAGTGTCTTGCAGGAGGATTTATAATCAATAAACTTGTTTATAGAAAGATTATGAATCAAAAAATACTGCTAAGCAGGTGAGAAATACATACCAGAACTTCTCAATTTTAAAAATATGAAAATCTATAGAAGTACAAAGAAGTTTTAAAGAACCTATCTAAAAAACATCTGCTTAACTAGGAACTGGTTGCTAGGATTTACAAGGATTGTCATGAAGTTGTTCCCAAAGTTGTTTCACTGAAATGCTAACCGGGTGAAAAACATGTTCTTAATGTTAAAAGAGTTGCATAGGATTAAGCTGCACAATTCCCATTGAATCAAATGGAATCTGTGCAGTTAAATTTAAGTTCAGTCCTTTGGAAACACTCACTGTTCATTGTCAGTACAGAAATGTTTCAAGTACAGAAAAGGAAATCCCCTGGTTTTTAGCAACAAAGATGTGACTCAGCACAAAAACAAACAACAAAAAAAAAAAAAGAACAAAAAAAAAAAAAAAAAAAAA
>NDXB01016572.1:185192-208735 GCA_002631895.1 Agapornis roseicollis
AATGGTTTTTTTTTTTTTTTTTTTTTTTTTTTTTTTTTTTTTTTTGTTAATGACTCAAGAGCTGCCTTTGAATGATTTCAAGATATTCTTCCTTTTTAAAGCCACAGACAAAATTGTTAGTTTGGGCACACCTTATTGTTCTCTTCTTTCAGCAGACCTGAATCTGTGCTAAATAAATGAGGATGAAAGGGAAATAAAGTCACATTTGTCACAAATGGATGAATATATGGGAAGTTAGATAGCTCTTTAGCTTCTTTAGCCATTCTAAGAACCGCTTGCACTATGTACCTCAAGAATTGTTTCTAGGTTGTGAGTCCTATCTTCAAGGTAAAATTCTCTTGTCAGTTGTTCTCAGCATCACAAGAGGAGTGTTGATGTACATTTTAGCTTTTCATCAGCAAAAAGGTGCTTATTTGTTTCTGCCCTTTAGAACACGTTATCACAGTGCTGTCACTGACATTGGATGTAGGTAAAGGTAGGATTTAGGAGCAATTAAAATTCCAAGTTATACTGTTACATAGTGACAGAAACAAAACCCAGTAATATAATGCACCCACAAAGTGACATTTGCAACTGAAAGTCAAAAAAGCATCAAAAACTCTATTCCACTTTTTGGCATTCTACAGTATAGTTTTTGCAACATTATCTGTGCTGTAGTATTACTCTGGCTGTTACACTGAGGAATATTTTTCCCCTGGGCTAGGCTAGAAAATATGCATATGAAGACATGGAAAATGCTAAAATGTCATGTTGGTGAACTATGAACTAAAGAGGAAGAATCTTTTCACATAGTTTCAAAGGAAGAATACCTGTATAAGAGAACTGGAAGAGTTGACGAGAACACACAGACATCACAGCAGATCAGTATCAACAAAGCTCAGCATGCTCAGAGGAAAACAATGTCAAAGCTATGAAAATTTAAGATCTAGCTTGTAAATTTGATGTAAATTTTTTCCCATTGTTCCAGACTAATGGATACCTACTGAATAATCTGAATGTATCTTTTTCATGAACTTATTTGTTTAATCACACTTTTAAAACATCTGCAATTAGTTTTTCTACATAATTATTGCTACATCTGCAGTTACTAAAACATCTCTTGTGTTCAGTACACAAAATAGGAAACAAATGCAAATGAAAAAGCTTATTGTTGTAGGTTTCTCTGAAAAGCAACTCAGAGAGACACTACTCTGTGCTGAAGACAGTTCAAAATTATATAGGTTACATCATTTACTTACAAACTTCATTTATTGTATAAGAACCCAATGATAGGCTATAACTGATAAAATGGAGATGTCTTAGCACTTCAGATACCAATTCCTTTAACTCCAATGCAGATATCTAAAATAGATCAACATAATCATTATCCAAAAGTGTTTATCTCTTCCACTGACTGTAAAATTTTGCATACAGGATGATTAGCTCTTGTGTAGGCATCTAAATTTTAATTGTCTAATGTTCCATGAGATGAATCTAGCCCTTCTCTCCTCCCTATTTAGAAGCTTCAAATGAACTTTAAAGTTTGGATACCTCGAAAGATCCATCCTAGCTTGTGTTCTCTTTCTTTTGTTATTAGTCTCTTTTGGACAGGAATTCCCTTATATTTATCTCAAAGGAGAGACATAAAAAATAGGTGTAACAGATAATTAACATATGTAAAGAGAAGACTTTAAGATTTTTATCAAAAGAAGAAGAAGCAGGAGAAGGAGAAGAATAATTAAATAGAAATAAATAAAAGAAAAATTTGAATAATATAAATAATTGATGAATGATTCCTCATATTTTTAGCTGTCATATCCTTAAATAATTCCAGTCATTGTTTATATTCCTTAATTGAACAAAGCTAAATGTACTGTATATAATAGACAAAATGTTTTCTTAAATTTTTTTTGCAGTTACAAACTAATCTGATTCTTTGCTACCTGGAGCAGAATGGAAACCAGAACTTGAAAACATATCCACAAACATCAGTGTGTTGCAAAACTGACATACAGACATTCCTATTAAGGACAAAAGTTTTAATCCAATGTGCAAAATGGAATTTTATATATATATAATCACCATGAATAAAACTCTTCCTTTCCAGTGTATTGATTTGTTATCAGTTTAGATTTCTGCTTTTTGTTTCATTTATCAAAATAGTAAAGTTAATGAATCTCACCATAAGCATAACATGCACTTGAACAATTTGGTTTTTATATTAAGGATTGGGCCTGTACTCCAAATCACTACACAATGAAGGGATTATACATTAAAAAAGACAGTATGCAATCAAGAAGAAATTTTAATTAATCATAAATAGAACTGGTTTTGTGGAATTAATTTGACCTGACAGTTCAAGGTTTGATCAGCACATCACAGAGATTAAGAATACTTTTGACTTAACAAACAGAGTCCCAGAGAGTCACTGCAGCCTGAAATACTTTAGGAAAGCTAGTGTGTACAGATCACACAATGTCATTGTTTCTCTTAGTGCTTCCATTCCATTAGGAACCAATGCAAGACCCTTTTTAACTTCCGAGAAACCTTCTAATATCATGCTGTCCTGGTCAACACTGAAGCAACAGAGATTACAAGACATCAAACTGCAATCTTTTATCCCATGTTCTGTGTGTATAAAACAAAGAGTCAGCTTCCCTTTGAAGTACTAATTGACTGTCTGTACCAATCAGCACCTAATCCCTTTCCTGCATACATTTACGTCTCCACAGTAACTGAGCTGGCCTTCTCTGCGGTCTAGGCTGTGAAGTACTTACAGTAAATGTGTAGTATGCAAAGGGAGTAATTGATCTTAGTCTTAGAAAACCTGTTTAAAAGCAACTAGACTTCCTAATTCATGCTTTAGTCTAACAGTAAGAAGATGAATAAGAGTTAAAAGAACTCTAGAAGAGTGTACATTAAAAAATTAGCAATGAAAAAAGAGGAGTGTGATTTTTTTTTTATTTTACCACAGATTATCCAGGAACAAGGGGCACCAGAGGTTTACTGATTGTTCTGGGTCCTTACATTTCAGGTTGGAGATGTAATCACAAAGAACTTGATTGATGTTGTTAGGCGCAGCTCCAATCACTACCTTGCTCATTACAGGAACTGTTAGTATAAGACCTTAAAGATGCATTTTACCCATTGCTGGGAGCACAAGTCACACACAAGTGATCTTTTAAAGCTGATAGCCTCATAAGTCTAGCCAAGCAGCTGAAGTGATTTGCATTTATTTGATTGCAATCTCTGCTCCTCCCATGAAACAGAGATCAGGAAGGAGCCTACTTGGAATGTCAGCTTGTAATATTGTAAAGGTGAATGAAAGGGACATAGTAAAGGGGATTTGAGAGACATTCTTCAGCAAGTACTGGCTCTGTCATTTAGAAGAGGAAAAAAACACCAGAGATCACAGTAAATCACCAAAAATGCAGGTCTTCAGCTGCAGAGTGAAAAATGGTAATCTATATTGGAAGGACTCTGATAAGCAGTAAAAGTTTAGACCTAATGCATGTTAACTATTCAGAGAATGTTTTCTTTAAATAAGTTACTAGAAACACTTATATTTTAGGAGTGTGATAAGCTTTTTCTACACCACAAATGTTTTTTGAAAGAATTAATGTTACCTCAAAGGAAAATAATAAACTGGTTAGTATTTATTCCCAACACATAGCATTTATGCTCAACTCAGCCCTTAACACAAGACAACAACAAAGTAGTCTTTATATATGTTCTTTTCTTTATATCTTGTATCCTTAAATTATCAACCTTTCATATCCAAGGATTAAAGATAGCAAGGTTTTAGATTCTTTCAGACAGGGTACATAGTATAACCACATTTGTTTAATAGATTCCATGCCTGCACTACTATCACTGGTGAACTCAGTACCTTATATACAATATTCTAAATACATTCTGTATTTAGAACCTCAGAAGAATTCTTGCCTTTGTTAGACTTTTGTGCCAAGAAGCTGACACCAAGTATAGTCAGTATTTCTGTTGATTGAAAACTTCTAAAATAACCTACAACTCTTGGGTGCCTCTGTTTTGAGGATATCTGTCTTGCTGCACCATAAGGAAAAGTTTAGTTCTTAGGAAACAACATTTTCTGTTGTAGTCATTCTAGTAGTTCCTTTTCATTCTAGTAATTCCTTTTCAAAAAATCTTTTCCAGCTTTTTGTTATGCAGTCACACGGTTCAATTAAATGTTAACTGAAATCTTGAATATTCTTATTAGGCAATTTTTTTTTACAGGGGCATGTAAAAGTTTCCAAGGACATTTTGTTCTTTCTATAAAGCACATCACTTAAAGGTAGGTTAGATTTGCTGGTCTCTTGGGTGGTCACACAAACCAGGTCTCTGCATATGACTAGAATTGCCATAGAGACAGGCCATGTAGCTATACATCGAGGAGGTCAAGACAGAGGGGACTGTACAAAAATAAACAAATCAAGCAAAGAAAACAAACCCACTTGTGCTGCAGCTGCTTACACCTTATCAGCTTTTTTTTTCCTTTGCTGCTTCCTGAGTAGCAGCTACCCAGTACTAACCCATGTGACAGTTTCTTCCCTTTTCAGAAACTGTCTGAACTGTCTGTTTAGAAAAGGTGAAGCCTGAAGCTTATCCCCTGTTTTCATGCCCACCTTGCCCTGACCCTGACCCTGTGATATGGCTCTATTCACAGTTGTTAGTTTAGGAGGAGAATTTGGAGTCCTCTTTTGGCAGAAGGGAGTCCATCTACAGAAGGAAAGCCCAGCCAGTAGCAGACAGCTGAAGAAGTAGACCTGGAGAGAATCAGTGCACTTAGCTCACTCAATTGCTAGATTTTTTTGTGGTTTTGACTGGCTTTTCTGACAACTCTGGCTTTCTGAATGAGATGATGCCTCTGTTTATAGAAAAGCAGAAGAGGAGAAGGAATGACTGTTCAGGCAATGGAAATTTTGGATTCTTCCCCTGTCCCTGTAAGAACAGCATTTGGTGAGTCCTCACCTTTCACAATATCTGCCCACATCCTTTAGGAGCCCATATTGGTTGCTTTTTCCTGGGGTCCGGGGAAAGAAAAGGGAGTTTGCTTTCAGCTCATTTTCTGACATCTGAATTAGGTCTAGATTGTCAGTTCCAGGAAGAACAGAATACAAGGCCACCTGCATATTTTCTAGGGCAACACAGATGTTTTAAATAAAATTATAATCCTTGACATAAATTTTCTTTTATCAAAATGTATTTAATTAGAAATCTTATGAAAGAAGAGTGAGAAATTCTGATAACAATTGCAAGTGCATTGCTTTGCCCTGACTCACAGAACAGGCTACTACAATTACATTATAGATAAGAGTAGAAGGGATATATATATATATATATATATCTCTAAAGGAGCAGTTCACAGTTTGGGTTATGACAAACCCAAGGTTAGTTTAAAGAATGCTGGGTTTTAGGCAACTAAATATGTCTTGTAATGTGAAGGACATGGAGAGAGGGATTGAGTGCACCGTCAGCAAGTTTGTCGATGACACCAAGCTGTGTGGTTTGGTGGATACGCTGGAGAGAAGGAATGCCATCCAGAGGGACCTTGACACGCTTGTGAGGTGGGCTGATGCCAACCTCATGAAAATTTAACCATGCCAAGTGCAAGGTCCTCCACCTGGGTCGAGGCAATCCCAGGCACAGCTACAGGTTGGGAAGAGAAGAGATTCAGAGCAGCCCTGCAAAGGAGGACTTGGGGGTGGTGGTTGATGAGAACATGAACATGAGCCAACTGCAGTGTGTGCTTGCAGCCCAGAAAGCCAACCGTATCCTGCGCTGCATCAAAAGGAGCATGACCAGCAGGTCGAAGGAGGTGATCCTGCCCCTCTACTCTGCTCTCGTCGACCTCACTTGGAGTATTGTGTGCAGTTCTGGTGTCCTCAACATATAAAGGACATGGAACTGTTGGAACAAGTCCAGAAGAGGGTCATGAAGATGATCAGGGGACTGGAGCATCTCCCATACAANACATGGAACTAACAAGTCCAGAAGAGGGTCATGAAGATGATCAGGGGACTGGAGCATCTCCCATACAAAGACAGGCTGGGAAAGTTGGGGCTGTTTAGCCTGGAGAAGAGAAGGCTGCGTGGAGACCTCCTAGCAGCCTTCCAGTATCTGAAGGGTGCCTCTAGGGATGCTGGGGAGGTGCTCTTCATTAGGGACTATAGCAACAGGACAAGGGGTAATGAGTGAAAACTTAAACAGGGGAAGTTTAGATTGGATCTAAGGAAGAAATTCTTTCCTGTTAGGGTGCTGAGGCAATGGAATGGATTGGCCAGGGAGGCTGTGAATGCTCCTTCCCTGGCAGTGTTCAAGGCCAGGTTGGATGAAGCCTTGGGTGGCATGGTTTAGTGTGAAGTGTCCCTGCTCATGGCAGGGGGGTTGGAACTAGATGATTTTAGGGTCCTTTCCAACCCTAACTATTCTATGATCCTATGATTCTAAGGAGAGAAACAAATCTAAATGACCTTGAGATAAAACTGCTGAAGAGTAAACAGAAAAAAAAAAGACTTTAGTTTATTGCTTGAGAAATTTAGTTTACAATCTTTATGTTAAATGAAATCCATAACATTTTACAGCCAGAAGTACCCAGTGTTAATTGTTTCT
Source organism: Agapornis roseicollis (assembly GCA_002631895.1). NCBI lineage: Eukaryota > Metazoa > Chordata > Aves > Psittaciformes > Psittacidae > Agapornis > Agapornis roseicollis. The sequence continues at coordinate 191,802 of NDXB01016572.1, forward strand.
CTGAATAGAGTTCTTACTGATTTCACTTGGATTAAGGTACTTGTTTAACCAAAGGTAAATAACAAAAGTAAATTTCTGATACAGTCACATGTAGCTCATATATTTGTAGTTTGGAATTTTGCTTTTTCATAACAAAGAAGTAATCAATAACATTTCACGAAGTTATTTTAATTTCTACTTCTTTGACTATTGTGTGATTTTCTCCTCCACTCATGTGTAGGAGTACTCTGTTGTAGCTCAAAAAAGTCATAGTATCATTACTCAGTGTGTCCCGGTTTGGTTCCACTAAGAAGCAAAATAGTTAAACTCCTGAGTCTTTGGCTTGAAAAAGTACTTATCTTCACTCTACTGCTGTTGCTGTGCCAGAGGAAGAAGACCTGTATTCATTATTTATTGTTTTCTGTATGTTACTAATCTTGGTTTGATTTAGAAAAGCTGACTTCCTGTGAATGTATTAAGAGTGGTATGAAGGGCTCACTAATCAGTGCTTTATAAAATACCATTAATAATTTACATGCTTTAAGACACAGCATTTCCAGGAAATATGCCAAATATTGTCTATGAGTAACCTCCTGTTAAATATTTTATCAGCAAGAAATAATTTAAATCATCAAATGAATTCCAGTTTTTGGTGTCATGTCAGGTCACATTTGTGAGCTGGCATACTTCATCACAGACTGTGTTGGTCCTCAGATAAGGAGGTAGGGTATAAGAGGGCAGTGGAGACCACTTAGCCAGGAAGACATGTATGTCTCATGTGCTCAGAAGAAATTAGGGCATTGAACGATAGATGCTAAAGGAAGACATTACCTCTCTGATGTAAGTTCAAGAGAAAGATCAAGGAATTAGAAGACAGAATTGAAGCCTTAGATGGGCTCATACAGGATGGAGAGCAAGTGTATTACAAAAAAATCTGTGGCTTGATCTTAGTCTCCTTCTCCAAATTTGTTGAGCAACAGTGAAGTGACAGACTGCTTTTTGCATATTAGTTTCCTTCAGGGTGATGATAGTAGGAAGTGATTCAGCTGTCTGGCAAGGTAGCTTCTTCAGAAAGAAACCATGTGAAAATCATACAGTTTGAATGATCAGCCTAGGGTATTGCTGTTACCCAGGCTGTGCTCTGGGCATGTTTCTAGGCTGCTGTCAAGGAAATCAGTGCAAAGTTGTTCGGAAGTTCATTTCTTATCTAGCATGCCGCTGTACTCTTATGCATCACATAAAAGATTTATATATTTTTTTTAAGAAGAAAGCTTTTTCTAAAGGAAACATCCGTCATTACATTGTATATAGAGATCAACAGGTTTTACATTCCCTGTGGTGTTATCATGTCCTTTCATCAGCTAAGTAGCTAATTTACACCACCACAGCCTTCCTGTTACAGATAGAAGGAAGGATTTGATGTAACATGAAACCCTAATTCACTCATTACCCAAGAGAGGTAATGTACTGAATTGTACTGAATGCAATGAATATAAAACCATTTAATGGAAACATTCCGTGCAGCTGGAGAACATCATTCTGTTTGAAGAATTTCTGGTAAACAGGCATTTTTCAAAACATAAACATTTGTTTTTTAAATGAATATTTATTCTGTTTCACTCTACATTTATTTGTAAAGAGGAAATGTCTGTATAAATAGATGATTAAGATCTGGAGTGCATATTACCAAAAATAGATTGTAGCTTATTCCTGATTGCTGTAGGAAGAAAACATTCTAAACGTAGGATGGTCAAAGAAAACACAATATTGAAAGCTCCTTTTAGTACATTTAGGGTAGAAGAGTGCACCACTGCACGTTCAGAGCTCTAAGTACTTCATCTGAGGTTTTATGGTGCATAGGACACATGCACAACAACAGAGCAATAGCCAGAATCATTTGTAAAGATGAAGATCTCATGTTTGCTCATAGTTGGCCTGGGGACTAGCATGTCAAGTAGGAGAAAGGACATAAATCTTCCTTGCATATCATTCAATACCCTCAGTTATTGCTCTTACTCTCCCTGAATATAAAAATAAGGCAGAGCTAATGTCCTTATTCAGCAAGGCTTTTAACATCAGTTTAGCCACATAAACTGTCTCACTTAGGCATTTCTATTTATTTGCAGGGTCACTTGCTTTAAATATTTGATGGTAAGGTAATGCTTCAACTAGGCAGAGCCAGAGTTTTGGCTCTGTGCAGTGGAGATTGTTGCAAGCTGTGAAGAGACCTGAACTGACCATTAAACTGAAGATCTTGCCACCATTTCCCCTGACTGGGAAAATCTGATCTGACCATCTAAGTTCCTACTTTTGTTTTACTCAAGTCAACCTAACTATGACAAAGTAAAGCTTTATTCCTTAGACTTTTCTCAGCTAGTTTTGAAAGAGCAGTGCAGGCTTTTGTGGTCTTAAAACTTTATGTACTCTATTAGATCAAAAATATGATCTTGGAAAATCACACAGATGTCCAGATGATGTCAGTGAGTCAAACTCAGACTCTATATAAGTGTATTTCAGCTAAGAATGCTTCCATCAGGTATATGATGATTTTTAATAATTCTGTATACTTTTTTGAGGATAAAATTTGCTTTTTACTTATATATAAGGTCATCACATAGTTTAAAAGGACAGGCTGTGAGAACAAATTCTGGTATATCCTTACTCCTACCATATCCTTTAACAGTGCCAGGTATACAGGTAAACATGAACCAAAGCAAATTTTTCCCTCAAATTTGCACTTACATGAAACTTTAAAAGAAGAAATGTGATATCAAAATAATGAAATTATTATTGCTTACAGAAGAGGTAGGTATCCTGCATTTGGTTTAATTTCTCCATGTTGCTGCTTTGGACTTGATTCCCAGCCTGCTAATTATTTGCAATCATCTGTGTTGCATGTCAGCCTAATAGCAAGAAGGCTCTGTATGGTTCTGTACGACTCCTGTCTAATTCCTCTTCTTGGAGTTTCCATTCATTACACCCGTGAAGAAGTTCAGGAAAGTATGCAATGCCACATGTAGAGTTGTTCAGAAGTTATTTTCAAATTCAAATGAAACAAACAGTCCCAATAAGATTAAAATGCCATGGAGTGCAGTTTTCCAGAAAAAAAAAATTGTTTTATAGAGAGATCAATAGCCTGCTGAAGAAATAATGCAGAACATGCTTTATTGTACTGTATTTTGCAAAATAAGTGGGATGAAGAATAGACTCAGAACATCATTTTTTTGCCTTGATCCATTTTTTGTATAATGCATATTTAACATGTTTTACTTGAATAGCCTTTTTATGTTAATGGTTCAGAGGCTTTACTGAAATGTTTGAAGGAAGTTATAACTGTTGGGTTCTGTGGTTATTTTCTTTACATCCATTAAATTGCTGTAGTTCTTGTACTGTAATTGACAGAGTAATATCTGAACAATGTCTTTGTTCAGTAATCCAGTCTTGTTGCTCATTCTTAACTACTTTCTGGTAGGACACTTAAAACCAAACTAAACCCATAATGGCCTCTACAAGGGTAAATGACACTCAAAGCCAAAATCTTCTAAATGCAAAGATGGATTTGTCTGAATGAACACTTAACTATTTAAGCTTTTAAACATGTGGTTAACCTCTGTTGATCTGTGTATTTCACTGGAATATTTTGAATTATGTTCTTTTTAACTGAAATTATGCAAAATTTTTTTTTCTCTAGAAAGGGACGATTCTGTAAAACACTTTTAAAAATTTGTATCTATTCATGTGTTCATAGATACTTGCAGCAAACAAGCTGAAATGATATCACTAAATTTCTTACCTATATTTTTAAACTGAGAAACCAAATAATCATAGGAAGGAAATAGTATGGAAAACGTTGAAGTGAATCTAGGAAGTAGTAGGAGCTATTTCACTGGCTGTTTCTGAACTTCCATTCCACAAAGGTCAAAAAAAGTACAGAATTTCTTGAAAAAGGAAGTGAAAAGTCCCATAAAACCACCTTTCATGTTACTATAATTATTAATTCTAACTATTACAGGGTGTATCTTAAGTACCTATTTGGTTCCTGACCTTATTTAAAGTATTCACTCCTTGCTCTGTTTCAAACTAGTAAAACTCCACATACGCACTCTGGTCTAATAGAAAATAGTTTTAAGCTGTGTGTGTATAATTCAGTTGGTGTCATTTTGGTCTGAAGACCAAGAATCAGCTGCTTTTCCCTCCTTTATTTGGTGGAAGAGTTATAACTATAGTGGATGGAAAAAAAAAGTGCTAATCAGGAATCTGGAGATCTTAGACACAGCAGTAGATGGTCCTTATTGAGGCAACTTACAATACAGATATAAGTTGATACAGACTGAGGAGCAGGAGATAATATTTAGACAGACATCACTATTTATAAACCAGCCATATAACACTGAAAATTTTAATCTGCTTCAGAGAAAAAAAAAAAAAGGTGTTTTATAGAATAAGAAGATTTATCTATTTTTGACAGTACTCTTATCTAAATTAAAAAATATGGAAATGACAGAGTACAATAGTAACTTTTCATACAGCTATGGAGAAGGTGATAACCTTAGAATTATACACAGAATAAAACTACTTCTTGTTACTGAATCACACAGTGTAAGAGTAAAACAAAAAGGATTTGAGGAGAAAACACAAGAAAAGATCATCACTCTTGGCAGAGAGAGTGAAGAATGAATCATGGGATGTACAGAGCAGTGATCTTATTCAAGCTATAATTTAAAGGAGGGAGGGACATTGATTTTAATAGAAATATTCCAAATGGGTCTTCTGTTCCAAAAGTCTTGTTATTGGAAAAAGGCAACTCAACATGTATACAGTCCAATTAACTATAACGATGCACATAGAACCTGCAGCATGGCCCATGATGAATATTCTGATGAAATTATGGGCTTGAACGGCAGACATACTGATGCTGCCTGTTGTGTATTGAGGAAGAAGGTAATAGAGAATTTTTGTAAGGAAAAGGGGTTCTTTTGTAACTGATGGAGAAAATTGCATTAGGAAATAGCACCACAATTTCACTCCAAACAAAACTGGACAAAAGAGAAAGGTTAGTGAATTTTTCTGGTAAAATAAGTCCACTTTTTAATTTGTGTCTGTGGGTTGTAAGGACATGCTGAAGACATAACTAGAATAGTAAAAAAAAAAAAAAAAAAAAAAAATAAAAAAAAAAAAAATCCAAAGAAGAAGAAAACAAAAAAAATCTGCTGAAACTGGCTTTTAAAAAAAAAAAAAAAAAAAANTGTGGGTTGTAAAGAAATGCTGAAGAAAAAACTAGAATAGTAAAAAAAAAAAAAAAAGAATAGATTAATGAATGAAAGAATGCACAAAATGTCAAGAAAAAAATATAGCTGCCGTTTTCAAGCTAATGGATCAAAAAGATATCTATGAAGTACTGATTTTGCTCTTTGGCCAAACAAGATCAAGGGAACTTTGTGATGACATCTTCAACTGAGTGCAAGAGATAGAAAGTTGTTTTGGAAAAGATATTGAATTTTGCTAAATCTGAAACAAGAATTAAATGGCTTCTATTTCTGGATTTGTTGGAAATTACACAGACCCAAAATGTGTATGTAACATGCGAAACAAATGGTATTCATTTGATATTGAAGATACATGTTCAGCTTTAAGAATGTATATAGTCCTGCTGTCCTCATTAGGTAGACTAGTAGCAACTAGTAATTAAAACAGCTTTCAGCTTTTAGGCAAAACCTTTGTCCTCAGAAAATGTTGATTTATCAAAAGCTTTCTTGTGATAACACTTCAAGGAGATTTTCCTCTGAGATGTGTTCAGTGCTGCACAAAGACTGAAGGTGGGACTGAGACAACCATTATCATGCCAGATGCTCCCTCATCTGGTCCCTCCAACAGCTGATTTAGACTAGAGACATTAAATATTGGTTTTTTGCAAGTTAAATTACCTCAGAACTAGAGCTCCAGCTACCCCTTGTTGGGTCTCCATGCTTTTCTTTGTAAAAGGTATAAATTGGTTTGGAGACTATTCCATTAAGAATTAATTCAAATTGCTTTCACAGAATCACAGAATAGCCAGGGCTGGAAAGGACCCTAAGATCATCCAGTTCCAACCCCCCTGCCATAAGCAGGGACACTTCACGCTAAACCATGCCACCCAAGGCTTCATCCAACCTGGCCTTGAACACTGCCAGGGATGGAGCATTCACAGCCTCCCTGGCCAACCCATTTCATCACCTCAGCACCCTAACAGGAAAGAATTTCTTCCTTAGATCCAATCTAAACGTCTCCTGTTGAAGTTTGAACCCGTTATCCCTTGTCCTGTCACTACAGTCCCTAATGAAGAGTCCCTCCCCAGCATCCCTATAGGCCCCCTTCAGATACTGGAAGGCTGCTAGGAGGTCTCCACGCAGCCTTCTCTTCTCCAGGCTAAACAGCCCCAACTTTCCCAGCCTGTCTTTGTATGGGAGATGCTCCAGTCCCCTGATCATCCTCATGACCCTCCTCTGGACTTGTTCCAACAGTTCCATGTCCTTTTTATGTTGAGGACACCAGAACTGCACACAATACTGCAAGTGAGGTCTGACGAGAGCAGAGTAGAGGGGCAGGATCACCTCCTTCTACCTGCTGGTCACGCTCCTTTTGATGCAGCGCAGGGTACGGTTGGCTTTCTGGGCTGCAAGTGCACACTGTCGGCTCATGTTCATTTTCTCATCAACCACCACCCCCAAGTCCTCCTCTGCAGGGCTGCTCTGAATCTCTCCTCTTTGCCCAACCTGTAGCTGTGCCTGGGATTGCTCCGGCCCAGGTGTAGGGCCTTGCACTTGTCATGATTAAATTTCATGAGGTTGGCATCAGCCCACCTCACAAGCATGTCAAGGTCCCTCTGGATGCCATTCCTTCCCTCCAGCGTATCCACCGAACCACACAGCTTGGTGTCATTGACAAACTTGCTGATGGTGCACTCAATCCCTCTCTCCATGTCAGCAACAAAGATGTTGTACAAGACCGGTCCCAACACCGATCCCTGAGGGACACCACTCGTCACTGGCTTCCAGCCGGACACTGAGACATTGACCACAACTCTTTGTGTGTGGCCATCCAGCCAGTTTTTATCCACTGAGTGCCCCACCTATCAAATTCATGTCTCTCCAATTTAGAGACAAGGATGTCGTGTGGGACAGTGTCGAATGCTTTGCACAAGTCCAGGTAGATGAGCAGCTGCTCTACCTCTGTCCATCAGTTCCGTAGCCCCATCATAGAAGGCCACCAAATTGGTGAGGCAGGATTTCTCCTTAGTGAAGCCATGTTGGATGCCACCAAGTGCCTTGTTGTTCATTCTTGTTTGATTGGCATCTCATATGCACATTTGAACACCTAGTTAGATATTCCTCATCATGTCAGTGATTTATTTTATGAGCAAGGATAAATTTAATCCTAGCAGTCTTTTAACACTTCCTCTGTCAGCTCCTTGTTACTTAATCTAGGACTGTTTATCACATGGCTTCAGTTTCTAAGCAATTTTTTCAACTAGCCAAAGATATGTCCATCAGTATCACATTATCAAAACTATTTACACCAGCCAGTACTGTATCAAAAGCCTTCATTAACTACTGACTATATATTACCTTTAACAGTTTTTACTTTTACTTCCTAAAAAGAAAAATTAATCAAATTTTAAATTTGTTAAATGTGACTTCTTTAAAATCAATGCTATTATCTATATGTAATTATTCAAATTCCATTCTGCCTGATTCCTGTACCTGACTTGATTCCTCATCTTAATCCTTTTACTTGATCATTGAATGTCAAATAAATTTCATAGAATTTTAATGTTACTCTTTGTTTTGAAATACTTCAAGACTGACACTGTGATTAGTCAACAAGGTACTTCTTTTTACCTCCAGGAAAATGGGAGAGCTGGATTTAGCTGATTTTATTCATATGAAGTTGTACCTTTTTCATGGTGCAGTCTTACTGACTGAAACTTATTTTATAAATGATAATTTATAAAACTTCTCTTAGTGCCATTTACCAGAAATTACTTTTCATGAAATAAGACATGCCTCTGAATACAGCATTTGAGAAGCAGTGTCTTGGACTATAGGGGTTCATAGAAAATTTCACTACAACTGGTTTGTTTCTGATAGATTTCCTACTGAACGTTTTTTCCTATTGAACATAACACTAATTCTTTAACCTCTATATATTTATATCCAACAGCAACTCCTTTAGAACAGGTAGAAATATTTTTGGTAAAAATAATCCTTGAAGCCAAGAAGGTCTTGTGTTAAGAACAGGAGCTCTTTCTTAATAATTTTTTATGAGGTCTGTTTTCAGTTACTGTTCTGATTAGCTTTTTCTGTACTTTAATAAAATTACTATAGGTTTTCCTCCATCTCACTTGAAAATAAGAGAAGAAGTAAAGAATAAGTGTCAAACACAAATCATTGTACAGAAGCATGTTTAGGCCCTGCTTTTGTTTTTGCAGCAGAAAGAATCTGTTTGAAATATAATAAATCACTTCCTTCACCTGCATGTCTCTTTGCATAGCTATGTGTGCTTACTCTCTTCACACTCTTTCACTTAAGAAACAGATGTTACTTGCTCCAACAGGAAGGGAAAGGTGCTAGCGGGCTCTCTGAGACCAGCTGGGTATGTAGAGTTTATTATATTCCTGCAACGGTTTATTCTCCTCAAGACTGACTTATTGCTTTCCACCTCTTCATATACAAAACTTCCTGTAGCCAGGAAATATAACCCTATCATAAAATGTCCGCTTAAAGGATCAGATCACTCAGCTCCAGCTCTTTTCTAGACTATAAGTCTTTCTCTCCTAAGGTATGATCCATTTTAAAATTCGAGGTCATTCAAAAGACTTTGCAATGACAATTTCAGCATTTACAGGAATTAGGAACTGTAAATGATTAGGTATTCTTCTGTAGGTCATTTGCATTCATTTCATATTTGCAGTCTGGAGGTCTTTCTCATTGTTACCCATTCAAAAAATTGAAATTACTCCGCTTGAGCGTATGTCAGCACACCACCATAAAGCAACCTTCTCTCAGCTGATTTCCTCAGATGGCTGGTGTTAAAGCTGAACATTACTCCTGACACTCAAGGTGGTCAGTGATGAGGAGAAAGCTTGAATTTTCATACCCTGTTGTATGCAAATAGGAGAACTGGGAAAGCAGATTCATACTTTGTGAAGACTGAATAAACTGAGTTTACAAAGGTTTAAATATTATCTAGGTGCAAGTAGAGAGATTTTCTTAAATGTCTGATTCAGGTGCTGGAAAAATATTAATTAAAGACATTCTTGTTTAAATCTGACAATGCCACTCATTTCCCTAATTTAAATGTTTTTTTCTGCTAAGCCAGTCTTCCTTTCTACTGACAATGAAAGCTTGACAATCTTCCTGTATCGTGTCAAGTTCTGTCTAGCTTCTGCTGTGTTGCCAATAATAAAGACAAAAGTAAAACAAGCCCAAAATTGCTGACATGTGTCCTCCAAACCAATATGTGTACAGAATCTGGAAATGAAACCCTAATGTTCTAACCATCAGCTGTGACCTGGTCAAAGTACTGCTCATCGTAAAGATAGATTGTGCTTCTAAGTAGACAGGAACTTTATGAGTAATAGGAGAATGTAAAAATAAGACATTTAATAAAATATATGCACAGACTTATTTTTGTGGTTTATAGTGTGTTATTAGTGTACGACCTCTCAAATATTACATCTTTGGAAGAATAAAACAACAAAAGAAAAAGAATGAAATATCTATGAGTAGAAGTTGTGTTCTCAGTACTAAACAGTGGTGAGCATTCAGCTTAAAACCAGGAATTTAAAATATTAATGATATTGCACTGCAGTTGCACCAGAAGATGAGAAAACTCTTATGGTAATTTTCATATTATTAATGTGTATATCTTGCTTTCTGTGATTTTCCTGTAGGATAAGCAGGTAGTGAAAAAAGTGGAAGGAAGCAGGCACTCAAAAGGTAGTTGAACATTAATGAAGGGATAGAATATAAAGTTTGGATTCATACCAAAACAGATGTTTTCAGATTAAACCTTTTGCTCTTGGCCTTTTTCTGCAATGCAAGAAATACATGGCTGTATTTCTCACTGCACACTATTTTATGTAGTTTGGCATGAGATAATGGAAGTCCATACAATACCGTTTATTATAGCTATCTCAAAGTTAGGAGTGGGATTCAGTTTCCATTTCAGACACATTGAGACGTCTAAATTTAGGCATACATATATTTATATTTCAGCTAAGGATCTAATCTTACAGAGGATCTGTCCTGATCTTTAGAAAACCTTTTCAAGTCTTACGCATGTAATTTATAGACAGGAAGGTTATGGTTCATTTGCCCGTTCATTTCTGTCAAATGCCCTTGTGCTTAGGTATTCTCCCTGACCCTTGGCTGTCACTCCAGGAAGCGACAGTTTCTCATCACTACTGTGTCGGATCTTACAGCTCCATCCCTGGAAGTGTTCAAGGACAGGTTGGATGGGGCTTTCAGAGGTCCAGTGGAAGGTGTCCCTGCCCACAGCATTGTGGCTGGAACTGAGTGATCTTTAAAGTCTATTCCAACCCAAATCATGATTCTGTGATGCCTAGCCATCTCCACTGGCGTCACATACCAAATGGGTATATGCCTAGCCATCTCCACTGGCACCACATACCAAATTGGGGCAAATGAATCAAGCTGTTAAAGTGAGTTCAATCCTACCCAAAGTGTGCTGAGTAGTTTACCATACAAAAAATGTCAGCTCTGCTTTGAGTGAGGAGGATGAAGTTGGCTCAAATGACTTCCAGAGGCCATTTGTAACCTCAGTTACTCAACTATTTTGGACTGTATAAAATCTAGTGGCCAGCAGGGATATCTATATATCTATTTGCAGAAAGTAGAATTTTGTGTCTTACCTGTACCTACCTTTCTCTCATAAAGTAAAAGCATATGGTTTGATTTCTCAGTTTTCTGTCAGTTGAGGAGTTTAAATCTATATATGTGCGTTTTTTTTCTCACGGATCTGAGCAAAGGAAAAGAAAATAATAAGAAAAAATATTTATGAAACAGAGGAACAGGTTTTCATTAAACTGGCTGAAAACACAAAAACTTGTTAAAATACTAGGCACTTTTCACTTTCTGTGAAACATGGCTTTGACATATACTGAAGAAGCTGATGCAGTTAACTATATGCAGATTGTGTTTCCAAATTTGTGATTTCTATAGAGAATTTTTACTTGTTCAACCTGTCTGCCTTCCTGCTAGTTGGGTGTTCTTGGTCTACAACTTTATTAAACACATAATAATGCAAATCCAAATACTTTGCAAATTAGAGTCAAGTTGTGATGTACTGAAATTAAAGAGTCTTTTTTTTTTTTTTTTGTTAATGCAGTTTTGTACAGTACAAGGATTCATGTACCATGCAGAGCATGTCTGTAGACCTCCATGCAGGTGCTACATGGGAGGGGTTCCCAGAATGCTTTCTATTGCTGACAGAATATGATGGTATTGAATGATAGAATTAATGTCTCCCTGGAAACATTTATGGCCAGGCTGGATGTGGTTGTGAGCCATCTGATGTAGTTGAAGATGTCGTTGCTCATTACAGGGGGATTGGACAAGATGACCTTTGAAGGTCTCTTCCAACTCAAACTATTCTATGACTTTTTATAGTTGACTTGAGGAATAATGATGACAGGAAGTCAAATATTCATAGAATCAGCTAGGTTGGAAGAGACCTCTAAGATCTTCGGGTCCAACTGCTACCCCACGACTTCCAAATGCACTGCTAAACCATGTCATGAAAAAATGGCAGGTGGAAAGAAAAATGAAAAGCATTTGGAAGGTAAACTATAGTTTTCTTTAATCATTTCCACTCAGTATAAGAACAGATGTGAACCACATGGCCCAAAGCCCCAGGATTTTGCCAGGAAAAAGAAAACAAGAAAAGGGAAAGAAGAATAAAAACATAACTAATTGTAAAAAATATGAGTAAATGATTGTGACCATGTTGGGGATTGTGTTGGACTGGAGACTTGGTCTTTGATTCCTGCCAATGTCTAGGCTAGACTTAGCTAGGGGAAGTCATAGCTTGAAAAAATAAAATAACTATAGCAACATGTTTGTATGGAACAATGAACTCTTAAAAAAACCCAATAGAATAGTCATCTTCTTTTGTACTCAAAATAAAAGAAATACAACTCATTTTTTTTTTTAGTATGCCATTTGCCCTATAAATGCTGCAAAATAATCTGGACTCTGTCCATCAGAATTTTTGATAATGAGGCGTTTCTGTGAAACAATGAGCATATTAACCCCACATTTTAACATATGAATGTCATCATCTTAGTTGCCATTCCTTAGAGACCCCTAGGGGCTGGACTTCCAGGAACAACATTACACAGCAAAATCATTTTTCTAGTGCAAGCCTGTTGAGGCCATGTTTGACTCCAGCCTAAATGAAATGTTGTTTGACATTTTGATGCTGTTCTTGCAAATGTCATACTGCCTTTAGTAATGTCATAGAAGATCTTTTGGCAGGTAGCACCAAAGTGATGTACTAGCTAATATGTACTGTATTTAGAGGCACATTTCCAGTACAAATATGATCACAATATTTTTGTGGTGAAGTTATGTTACCATGTGCTTCTTTCTTCTTCCTTTCTTAAAAAACACATAGAAAGTTGACTGAAAATTTAGAAAGTCTTCCTGCCTCACATGCTTACTTGTCACACTATATTTTAGATTATTTTGAGTTTCATATGAAAACCATATGGAATATAAGCAAAACATAATTGTGGAATGTTGTATTTTCCATGCTTATGCATTTCTGTAAAAATTAGAAAAAAACAACAAAACAACCCCCAAACAAGATCACATTAGAGTTGATTAATTAAGGCTTGGTATCTCTCCTACATTAAAAATATATTTTCCATGCTTGATTCGTTATCCTTCCATAGTGGTCAGCACTGCAGGAAGGACAACTTGGTTAAGTCCATAGACGATCTGCTGGGTGTTTATGCTGAGAAACACTGAAATATCTAAAATTAACTGAGTAAAGAAGAAAACAGGAGAAAACCTTCCTTTTCTTGCACTATCAAGTTTACTATGTGAAACTGGTTACAGCTGCATCGAACTGTGCTCATGCGACTCTGTGACAGTAATGACTATAATACAGGAATTGTGAAGATTTTTAAGCATTGTTATTTAAGAGGTCATGACAGCATCAGAAAAGGAATAAAACATATAAATAATGGAAAAAAACCAACCGTTTTGACTCACAGAAAAATGAGCTAGCTTTTATTTACATCAAGATTAAAATAGAATTCTATTGTATGTACTAGGAATATTCTCATTCCCCCAGAATCCTACTGTACTTTGTAGACAGAGTACTGAGCTTTGAAAGCCAAATGGTAATTGGTTTGTAGCATTTTAGAGTAAATTTCCTCCTATAATTTACTAAATGCCATTTGAACACTTTCAGCAGAAACCCCCTTAAAAAGAAAACACTTCCAATCCTCAGTGATAAGTATTTGTATGGAGTAAGCCAGAGCAGAAAGAGACTGATGCAGATGGATGTATGTCCTGGGTTTAGCAGTAGCAGTCAGTCCATCTCATGATGAATCATCTTTTCTAAAAATTATGTCTGAACCATGCTGTAGGTTAGGACTGACCCAGCCAAAGGTGTGGTGTATGTGACTTTTTAGTCTTCATATAATCTTCTCTTGCTCAGTTCCAGCAACAAGTTCAAATGGAAGTTTACATATGGAAGGATCTCGAATATTTAAATGTTGGACTGTTGTTTCTAAGAATTCACAGTGCTGAGTTACTGACCTAAACGATCTTTAAAAAGAAAAGAAAAAGTAATACACATTGGAGTGGGATTTGGGAAAGCCAGCCTTTTAGGAACGAGGTCTAAGCTAAACAGCAGGAAACACTAAATAGAAGTGTGGTTGAACCTGATTTTTACCTGCACTCAGACGCTTATTTTCAAAATGCAGGAGGCAAGGATTCACAGCCTAAGTCCTCTGCTTGTTTGTGATGTTGAGAGAGGAATACTTGGTATTAATGTAATGGGAATAGAGTTACTTTATTTTCTTTTTTTCAGGGAACCAAATCTTTTACATATTTCCACAATTAAGTTTAGAAATTCTGACACTGACAGACAAAATAATTGGAGAATTTATATCAAAATTTTGTTCATTTCTTACTGTTTAAAACTCTCACTTTTTCTGCACAATCTTTGCTTATTTGTTTAGAATCCCATCTTCTGTAGACATTTATTAGTTACTTACACTGAAAGAAAAAAGTCAGAAATTTTAGAAGTCTTTGTGATAAGAAATATAAAAAGGAAAAGAAAGCAAATATCAAATAACAAACAATAAAAGTTTATGAGCACCAAAGTCAATACAAAATTGTTCACAGACATTTCTAAAATTTTCTATTCTCAAGCTTAGCAGTGAGAATTTATTTGAAGGTTTTAAATTTCAGAATCAAAGATATGATATTAAATTGATAACTACGATGCATTTTTGAATTTTAAAAGCTTGCTTTTATAGTTTAACTCTTTTTTTTTTTTCAGAGTTAAAGCAATTGTTGTGCTAGCAATAATATCAAATACAAAATCAGAAGAAGTGCTCAAATTAGCAGCACAAAATATTTGATAGTGGTTTGGTCTGAGTATTTAAAAATCCAGTGTAAAGAATAATTATGCTTCACTTGGCAGATAAGAAACTCTTTCAATTCTCATTTGGTCATTCATAAAGTTTCTGATATCTCTTGTTTAAAAGGTCTGCCTGACCTGCTGATACCAAATATCTTATAAATGTTGCTAAAATTACAGTTATTTTCTAAAACAGGGATTATCCCTGGTTTTTGCCCATGTTTATCAGCACAGCTCAGTTAACCTTGACAACACATGCCAAGTTTTTCCATGATAAGGATCTGGCTCCCTTTAGCAAGGCTATATAATAAAACTGCCTTACAACTTTCACCCAGACTCATAAAAACTGGTAATAAAGAAAATTGCATACAAAAATAAAAGCTTTGCTGTCCTTTGGAAATTATTATGAAGCAAAGATCACAAGACATGATTTAAAGTAACCTCTGAGCCAGTGGCCTCATATGGTTGGTTGACTCACAAGGATCAAAGGTAGGAAATAAGAAATCATTTCCATTAGAGAAGAAAACTCTACTTGCCTGTAATGTGGGGTCAAATGAGGCCTTGATTTTTATCAGGACAGCAATGAAACAAGTGAAGTAATTGTTTCCTATGATAAAGAACATCACTGCAGAGGATGAGTAGAATCTGGAATTTATTTCATTGTCCTTTGCCAATAGTATATCTGTTAAGTATGGGAAGCACATTTGTATACTGCAGAGATTAAAAACATTCCAATTAAAAGCAGCTGCCAACCAGTTGCGAATCACCTCTTTCATAACTACACTAATTCGGCTTGAAATCCTGGTGATGTATTTCTGAAATATATGTCATTAAAATAAATATCCATTTTACTCCTCAAAGCAAAAATGTATGATGTTACTGCAAAAGTGATGAGCATACTGGAACATTTGCTACATCTCCAGATTGTAAAAGGACATTGTGTTGCCACATTGGGTTTGCATGATCACATCGTATCTACTTTTGTGGTATGGCTCAACTTCAGCATGGTGAGTTGAATACAAAGTCTATTTTCTTTCCAAAGGATTTTTTTTAGTTTTAAGAAGAAGGCTGTACTGTAGAGAAACTGCAAAAGTGATAAGCTATGGACTAAAAGGTTATCTCAGTGGCTATCTCAAAGTTGGGATGAGCTCCCAGAGGAACAAAGGTCTACTGTACTGATCACTACAGTCCATGAGCTGCCTTTTCTAATGTAAACATGTATTCTTGAAAGTACACTACAAAATGAGACAATAAAAAAGAAATTTTACTACTTCGGTGATGCAGGAAGAACAAGAACCTATGTAAAGTACTTTAACAACCCTGGCAAAGATGAGTGACTTTCAGACCTTGCTTCAAATCAGAACAGGATAAGAAAATCATACTTATTTGAGAAAGATTATCTTGACATTTCCAAATTATTTAAGATTGGCCTAACTCAGCAGCCATGAAAGTTGATTGAATGTCTTCTTAGTTTGAAACTTCACTAGCACCTACTAGAATATCAGAGTTCTTCAATTACTTTTTTTGTTTGTACATCATAATAAATTAAAAATTTGACTTTCTTTTTTGGTTAATTTTGCAGCTTAGCAACAGAGCAACAGATACATATTTCTGCAGTTTTGTAGGTTTTAGCAGTTTTGAAAAAAAAAAACCCTAACCCCAAACCAACAGGTTTTGTATTCCTAGCATGATATATATATAAAAATAAAATACAAATATAAATTTAGTAAAATACAGTGATTAGCTATCTCAACCTGCATGCTGAGTGTAACTAAACAAAGGCAAAGAGACAATATGGACAGCTTTACAAAGCATTCTGGGCTACACTTCCAGTAAAAAGAAGTCAAAACTAGAAATAGTCTTTCAAAAATTTAAAATCATTAAGGAAAAAAAGTAGTAAAAGCTAAGAATCATTACACCATGTCATTTCCATTCTTTAAAGCACATTTTAAAGGGAATTTGGCACTCAATGCTCGTATTATTTTTATTTTTATTTTTTCAATTTTTAAATAGGTGGAGAAAACAATTGCAAGTTTACCTTTAAATATTTCCATCTAGTACCCTTATACACTATGAACTACATGAAAGTACAATGAATCATGCAAAGATTATGCAATGACTTTTTGTTTCTCTTATCTAACTTTCTATCTCCTCAGTGATATAAATAATCACACCCGAAAACCTGCAAAATTCAACTTAAAAGAAAAAATGACAAGAGAGTTCACTGTTTTGTTTTCTTTTTTTTTTTTTTTTTTTTTTTTTTTTTTTTTTTTTTTTTTATAAAAAATAAAATTTTT
>NDXB01016572.1:212741-230862 GCA_002631895.1 Agapornis roseicollis
TTTTTTTTCAGAAAATATAAATAGTTAGTAATTTAAAGCTACATAATACCTATGTAGCAAATCTCAGTGGAAATAGAAAACTTTATAACTTAAAACACACTCAGGTCTTGCAAATCATCTGGAAAAACACCTGAATTAAGGAAAAAAAAAGAAGGGAGAGAGAAAGAAAAAAAAGAAAAGAGAGAGGGGCCTGGTCTCAATCTCCAGACCTGTCATTTATTTCTTTCACACAAAAAGTATGGGACACAGGTGGCTGGATGTCAAAGATCATACTCTGTCTGCATGCTTCATAAGCCATGGGACAAATATATGAAACAGGCTGGGTGAATAGAAAAATCACAAGAAGTGGGTGCAGTTTCAGTGACCCAGGTCAAAGGTTGCACTTGCTTTTGGTGTTTTACAAATGTCTGACAGATTAAATGCCCACCTCCCATAGCTAGCAAATAAGCCATGCAAGTAAGAGTATTCATAAGAAATAAAACTTCATTCAATGTCCTTATTGCGAGGGATCAGGGTCAATTAGCATGAGTAGCACATGTATGCTGTCAGTACAATCATGCACTCTTGGATTATCCTGGATTTTTAAAAACACATATTAAATACATTTGTAATGGTAAAATAACACCCTGGTGAAGGGAAAAAAGGTTAGAAGAAGGCAGGTAGGTTATATAGATACTGCTATCAAAGAAGGTGATAATTGTATAATTTCTTATAATACATGTATTTGGCTCTTTGATATTCTTCTTCAGTAAAAGTCTATTTAATAAAACTTTTGTTTGCATTACAATGAAAATTGGTAACAAAATTATGGGAGGCTGAAAGTCCATGAAGTTTCAATACATCATAGTCCACAGACCTATGGCAGTAGTTTTCAAATTAGTTCTTGGTAGGTCCACATTGTATTCAGCCTTGTTCCCAGTAGTCATAATTTTGACAGCTAAGATGAAATACTGTGATTATTCGAAAGAACATATTTTCACATAGTGGCAGCATATGAAGTTCTTGGTAGACCCATGAGAGTATTGTAAATGCACTTGAGAATCAACAGACTGTATACACAACTGTTTGTACAAGTGTTGATTCTCATGTATTTTAGTACTTTAGCAATGAATCACCCCCGAAGAGATTTTCTTATTCCTTCAAATAATGCCATAGGTGCTATTACAATACCTCTGAGATTTTTGATTTATCTATGTCAATCTTTTCTTTCTACCCTTTGCCAATTATTCAAGGTAGAAAATATCTATTTTACTTGCTGATTTTGTCCAAAGATCTGTGCTGGTTTACATCTTCTAAAATACTGGCCCTTACTTTAAAAATGTTTCTGAAGCCTAAAAGTAAGCTTTCCTCTTGTTCTCTAACCTCCAAAGTTTTCATTAGGTAACTGCTCATGGGATGGGATCAGGACTGGACAGCATTACATGTTAGTACAGGAAAAGTGTGATTTGAGGCCAGACCTGATTATGGCTATGGAAGACTTCTGTTCTGTTATTGGAGTTTTCAGTAAAATTTCCTAAGGAAATAAGGTTTATGCAATCATACTTACCCACTCTTTTTTCTTTTTATGTCTCACTCTTTTCTTTCCTCTTCTTCTAAAATCAAGTAAACAATAATCTCCAAACTGAAAAACTGTAACAGGTTTCAGTCAAACTGAGTTCTCATAAACAAAGATGTTTCTTTAAGAAATATGCAGCTAAAAAAAAAAAAAAAAAAAAAAAAAAAAAAAAAAAAAAAAAAAAAAAAAAAAAAAAAAAAAAAAAAAAAAAAAAAAAAAAAAAAAAAAAAAAAAAAAGATATTGGAAGTCTTGATGACTGTGGGCTGTTGCTGACTGCAGCTAAGTTTCCCAGAAAAGCATCTTTATGGGGAAAGTTTAAATCAAAGCTTGCAGTCAACCATGAGAAGCAAATCCATAGGAAATCAGCCTTTATGAGTTCTGGTGCTCAAAGAACTTGCTGGTTTACTTAAAATGAGTGACAAGTTTCTTTCTTTGCTAGGCTTTGCAATAGGGGTGTTTGTATTGGGTTTTAATGAATTTGACTGAATTAAGCTGACCCCAGTGAAAAGTACCTCAACGTGTTTTACAGCTTTCTCTGAAAGACTTATTGCATTTCTGCAGCATTTTGTTCCTGACAAATAGTTTTCATTAGCTTCATGTTCTGAGTATTGAAAATTCTAAAAACTTTCTAGGTATAAGCTGCAACAAGGGAAGAATCTATCCTCTAGATATGATGTATCCTTCATATGTTTTTAATAGGTTTCTCCATGACCGAGAAATCCATGCTTATACCTATGCTAAATGCAACAATGTAAATGAAATAAGTTTAATTATAACATTTGTGTGTCCATCCTCTCTGTCACTCCCTTCCCCTCTCCTTCCCCCCCCAATATTATTTCAAGATGATGTCACTTTTTGCAGCTGTCATTGACAGCTTTTTCAAGAAGGATCTTCGGAAAGGGCAAAGAACTGGAAAGCAGTAAGCATCAAAGGCTGGTAACATTAGGGAGCTGCTTACTGGGGAAATGTCCTGGGTTCAGCAGTTGCAGTCAGTTTTTCTTCTCTTTAGTAGCTGGTGTTTTGACTTAATCCGGGAACAAGGCTGATAAGGCCGATGTTTTTGGTTGTTGCTAAGCGATGTTTGCCCTGAACAAGGCTTTGTGAGCCTCATGCTCTGCCGGGGAGGAGGGGGGCCGAGAGGAAGGAGGGACAGAACCCAAACTGACCAAAGAGGTATTCCATACCATAGCACGTCATGCCCGGGGGGTAACTGGGAGTTACCCGGAAGGAGAGGGAACTTCCCGGTTGAGCTCGTACACTCTTCCCTTGTTTTCCTTGTCGTTATTATTATTACTGGTGATACCAATAGTGATTTGTGTTATACCTTAGTTACTGGATTGTTGTTATCTGAACTCGTGGGAGTCCNAAGGAGGGACCCAAACTGACCAAAGAGGTATTCCATACCATAGCACGTCATGCCCGGGGGGTAACTGGGAGTTACCCGGAAGGAGAGGGAACTTCCCGGTTGAGCTCGTACACTCTTCCCTTGTTTTCCTTGTCGTTATTATTATTACTGGTGATACCAATAGTGATTTGTGTTATACCTTAGTTACTGGATTGTTGTTATCTGAACTCGTGGGAGTCCTTCGGCTCATCGTTCCTCCCACTCCTCTGGGAACGGGGAGGAAAGAGGGAAGGGCCAGAAGGGGGGAGGATTGAGTGAGTGAATGTGCTGCCTGGATAGGTTTAAACTACGACAGGAAGAAGGGGAAGAATTACTATAATAAGAATATTTGATTATTGCCATTAGTTTTGCTCTGTATCCTGCCTGTTGGATGCAATAAACATAAGTATTTCTTTCTACTACAGATTTTACAAAACAGAAAATACATATACAGAAATGGGTTGGAAGCAGCTTTCTCAATGTGTGCGCTTGTGTATGTGTATATGTCTACTTTTTATGTGCATGAACATGAAGTTACAATATAATTAAACAGATATGGAAAAACTGAAGGGCAACAAGCTTACTGAAGTCTTCTTTTTGGGGAATACATTTTGCCTTAATTTGGAAGAAAAAAGTTTCTCCTGTTTGTTCACCTGATTTTGTGTGTGCATGTGCAGAAGAGGTGACATTTCTACACCAGGCAGATGAATAACTTGCGTTATGTCTGAATTAAAGTATTTTGATAGGTTTGACAAACAGTGCACAGCTGCAATGTTTTCTCTTTTTGTCAGTTATATTTGCTGCTTTGTTTCATGAGCTGAAATAACTGACTTACTTGTGGCTTCAAGTCCAGGCATGAAGAAAGTTAAGATTCCGTAGGTGCCTCTCCCTATTCCTACACTTTCTTCATGCTATGCATAGGCAAAATTCAGCTCCTAAGAAGGCAGTGGCTACACACCAGACCCGTTCCTACCACCCTTGTACTTAGCTTAGCTAAGAAGCCTCCTGCCTAAGTGAACTGCAAAATCAACTTTACATTTGACAGGAGAATAGCACCTCCTAACAAGCTAGAAATTCTGATTAATCACATGCTACATCAAGTCTGCCCAGCAGTTACATGGTTTTGACAGCTACAAAACCCTGTTCTTCCAAATATTCATGCTGCAGATCTGCTCAGACTGTGCTAAACATACCTCTCAGTGTGTTTCCTCACATCTTCTTTGTATTGAAATGGGTAAGAGGAGGTGTGATATATATCTGCTGAACTCTCTCCAGTATAATGGTGGGATGTAAGTGATGCAATTACAGTGACCATTTGAACTTGGAATTTTTGAAGTGTTCTGGTTTATGTTTTGGCCCAGCCTCTCCATCCCTCCTTCCTTTCAGGTTTACCTTCTTCAGGTAGCAGATTCGTGGCTAGGTTTGCATGATTTCCCAAAGTAGTGTCTCCTACTGCTGATCCTGGGGGCAGAATAGTGGCCTGGATGGCCTATGGACCTAAGTTTATCAGATATTTTTATGCCAGCTAAAAATCTGTGGAAACTGCTCTAGCAGTGTAAATTAGACAAAGTATTCTATGTAATAGAATTTTAAGATAACTTTGTGTGAACGACTTAAAAGATACATGCTTTTTGAAGCAAAGCAAGTATCTTTTACTAGATGTATTTTTATCTTCTCAACCAAAAGTAACTTCCAAAAGTTATGCTACAAATAAACTCCCTCCCACACTCTTTCACTCTAATTCTAGTTGTTTGCTTTCATCTCTTAGTGAACTGAAAAAACACAATGAATTATAATACACAAAGTTTCAGAGGAATTTCAGTTTAGAAATAGGCCTGTAAGTGAATATGAATAACATGTTATACTAACATGCTAGGTGCTTCTTCAAGCAGCAGGAATGACCAGCAGTCTGTAACAGGAGACTGACAGTTTCATGCTAGCCTGAAGAAATCCAAAGGGACAACACTCAGGTACTTTAAAGGACATTGCATCTCCTGGATACAGAGTTACAAAAAGGAGTGAAAAACAGTGGAATAGCATTTCTGTGATACTTTCCAAATCTAGAACAAGTGACATTCCCTAAGGCAAAATACCTGTGTGAAAAATTATGGTACAACATGATGCTTTTCCCCTTTGAAATTATATATGTAAGAGCAAAAAGCTTTCCAAGTGTGTCCTTTTTTAAAAGAGCTTCTTAATTTTAGAAGAAGTGTGTGTAGCTCAGTACAGGCAAAGAAGTGTTGCCAATATAAACACATTTTTTTCTCCAATATAAAAGCCCAAAAGAAAATTATCCACATAAATCCCAAATAAATCATCAGTGTTCACATTTACTACCAAGTTTGAGAGGCTCATTTTTCTTCTGAAATTTTTATGTGTACATATACTTGTGCGCTTGAACATGTATTCATATACATATTTATTGTGCATATCTGCAAGTAGAGATGATATATTTTTGTATTAATGCTTGAATGCTAATGAAATAAATTTATCTCACCATGACTTGTAAATTTTGTTTTTCAGACAACTGGTGATAAGCATAGAATTTCTCTTTTTCTCTTAAACACAAATGCATAATTCTCAGTTAACCCTAACCCTAACGCTAACCCTCCCCCAGTTATTTAAGTTAAATATTGTGAAAACAAAATTGCACAAAAGGTTTTGCATTTATAACAAAGTAAGAATATATCTTTTTTTAGGAACCCTAGGAATTTTACAGCAGTTTGGTGGAAGAAGGATAGAAAAGGGAGCAAGGAATAGCATGCAATACAGGTCATACTGATTTTTAGCCTAAATGATTTTAAAATACTAGGTATACATGAGAAAAAAATAGAATAATCTTAACTGTATTTGCTGGATAAGGTAAAAGGTGAGAGAGAGAGGAACAAAGGCTTCTATTATAAAGTGGAAAAAGAATGTTTTATATTGACCAGTAATTTTAAATCTTAGCAATTACATTCTTAAAGAATAATGAGGAAACGTAAATAGTGTCCTTACTAAATCATTGTCTATAATTCTTTACATTGGAAAATACAATGACAGAGGCATAAACTGACTGAGGTCAGAAGAGATGTCTGGAAATCATCAGTTCCAGCCTCCTGCTCAGAGCAGGGCCTACTTAGATCAGGTTGCTCTGGACCATATACAGTTGAGTTCTAAATATCTCCAGTGATAGATATTCCACAATTTCTTTTGACAGCCTGTTTGAAAATCCTCTCTGTGAATCAAAAAAGTTCCTTTTACATAGAATCAGAATTTATCTTGTTCCATCTTCTGTCCTTTTCCTTTTCTTCTTTTGCTGTGCACCTCTGAGAAGAGTCTGTATCCATCTTCTCCCCACACCCTTGTAAAGCAGTTGCGAAGAGCTATAAGCTCTCCCTTGACCTTGGTCTTCTCCAGGCTGAACTGGCCCAGCCACCTCTGTTCTTCTATGACCTGAGCTCTGACTTGATTAACTGAGTGGACCCCTCTGCTCCAGTTGTGGGGACCCCAAAACTGAACACAGTACTGCAGATGCAGAATCACATATGCTGAATACAGTGAAGCATTCACTTCCTTCCACATGTTGGCTGTGCTCTGGTACAGCCCTGTATTAAATGTCTCCATAGCAGAGCACTCGGATAGCTCACTCTTGACTGATTGTCAACCAGGACTCCCAAGTAGTTTTATTCAAAGCTGCTTTCTGGCTGTACAGATGTGCAGGGTTCTGTGTTTCCCATTTTCGGGATCCTACATTTGCTTTTCAGGTTTATGAGGTTCCTGTTAGCCTGTTTCTGCAATCTGTTGAATACAATCTGAATAGAAGCCCTGCACTTCTGCGTTATCAACTGTGAATACTCTTTTAAAAAATCAGTGAAATTAGTTTGGTTTGGCTTAATGAAACTAACCAATCCATTATCTTTTAATGAATATACATTGTTGCTCTGTTTCAGGCATTCAGGGGCAGCAACTCGAAAGTTAGCATTGCTTTTCAGTTGTGGAGGTCAGTTTGTGATAACAGTGGAAGAAGCAATAGCATTATTGATAAAGAAATCCATGAAAAAATAGTGACTATTAAAAAAACTAATCTGATCCCAAACTCAAGAAGCTAGAAGAGGACGTTCTCATATGCTCTCAAGCAGCAGTATGCAGGATGTGAAAACCTAGGTTCAGTTCACTCCGCTGCATGAATAGTTTTGAATCTACATCTCACACTTGTAAATGCTTTCCCTTAACTTTAACATAAAAGGGATCTCTCAATGTCTCATGTTGACACTGTTCCACTGTATATAGTCAATTAAATATTTACTGGAGAGAGGTGGCCTGTGTGTTCCCATCTCCTGGGAGAGTGTCCTAGCTACAAGGCTGGAGAGCTATTCTTGTTCTCCATCTCAATAACATTTTGAACATTTTATCTAAAGTGGAACAGTGTCAACAGGAAAGGTTGAAATAAGCTTCTTAAGAATATCTTGTAGGCTGTTTACATCTTTGTCCAATTCAGAATGGGGATTGAAACAGCATAAATAACCTTTCAAGTAAATTGCTTAATCAGCAGGAGTATTTTCAAATGTCTCCCTCAATCTCTCTGCCTGGAGTAACTTTCTATAAATTACTTAAACACAAGTTGAGATAACATGTAATAGAATGACTCTGTTACCTGACAGCTAGGATATTTTTAAGCTGAAAGATTGCTATTCAAATATCCTGGGGCAAAGAAAGAACTGAGATGAAGAGCAGGACAGTTTATAGTACGCATTTTGTATCAATTAAGAAAAAGGTAGAGATAATAAAAAAAAAAAGTAATGACAAAAAAGAGTAAAAAAAAAGAGAAAAAAGGAGAGATAAAGTTCATTTGAAATCAATTTGCTTTTAGAAAAATAAATTATAATGTGCAAACCATGTGCTCACTGAAAAAAACAGGTTTTGTCATCTATTTACTATCAGAACATAAACCTGTCATATAAATGTTTTTCTATAAGTGTAAGCAACTCATACCCAATTACTTCACATCATGAAGTTAGATTTATTCTGCTTCATGCAAGAAGCTAGAACTGCATTTCTCAACCAGAAACATTTTCAGTTTCAGTCTCAAACTGGCACCTTAGAACTTCTTCTGGGTTGATGGCCTTGCAAATTGAATGATTATAGGAGATTCTGAAAGGGAAACTACCTCCAAAACAAACTTTGTGGCTGTTGTGTACTCTATCATTTTTTTGAAAAAGGTCTTGGAGTTTTTCATGGCTCTCATGTTATTAGCAGTACCAGATTGGTGGTTTTGTCTGCAAGCCAGACTATAAATCACCATCAGTGTTAGGCATGATCCTCACTATTAAGGCCTTGTTTTCCTTACTGAAATATCTTTTTGTGCTTATTTTCTCTTGATCCTTGGCATTCTGCTGACCATCAATCAAAAGAAAGTTGGACATTCCTCTCTGTCTTGCCTCACTGAACCCCTGATTTTCTTGACCATTAACCACCCTCTGGAATGTACATTTACTGTCGGCATCTTTAAGCCCCCATATTCTCCTCTCTCAGCTACGCTCCCTTGCTGGCACTGGGTTGCAAAGCAATATTTCCCATAAAGTGAATGAAGAGCATGTCATAGGCTGTTTGACATGGTCTGGGAGCTCACAGAAAACCACTGATGCACAACCCACTTTTATTCCATAGGCCTGTGGGAGCCTAGAGGGATAAGAAGCCTTTCTGCTAGGCCGAACACACCACCTCACACACACAAACCAAATATTCCTGTCTTTACTGTTTAAAAGGTTTCATATTCATGCAGAAAAGCATTGTAGACTGATGTTTATCTAAAGATGTATCTTGAGAGAAGTTTTCTTGAAATGTGCAAGCAAGCTTGATTTCATGCACCAGCTGTTCTCTTTCTTTAGAAAAATGCAGTGTTTACTGGAGTGAGGGACAGTCTATATTTATTATTCAGGAGCCAGGAAGTTTTGACTTTTTCTTGGGCTTCTTCAAAACCCTTCAAAGGGAAGGAAAAGGAAAATGGTTCAACACAAGTTCAGTTAGATGGCTGAATAATTCGTAGTGATATTTCCCAGAAGGCTGTTAATTCAAAGACTTTCTTTTATAAAACAGTTTTGTCAATAGGCTACTTTTCCTTATTGGACTGTTTAGTTTCATGGGCTAAAATCTAATACAGGTTTTCTTATGTTGCTTTAAGAGGGAGAAAGCATACACATACTGTATCAGTCTGCAATGTTATCTTACTCATGTTTCTTCGTTACTGAAGCAACTTATTAACCTTGCCAAGTAAGAGGCTGTGAAAAGTTCCACAGATTAATTGTTCAAAACATTCTAACTTATTCACGGTATTTACTTGTCCACACAATATCAATATATACACAGTAGTTCTGATAAAGATTTGAGCCTTGATACTAAGTGTAGTCTGCGTCATTATATGGTTCTTTGCATGTTAGATTTTATTACAGTGTTGCAAACTAAACAGCTGACTTTCATATGCAATTGATTTAGCATGATGTAGGTAACAGCAATACCCAGTCTAGTACTGTGAGAGATTTGGCATTTTCTTGCTCAGAAAGATCATATTTCTACCTATACAATGAAGTGCAACTTAGCTAAAAAATGTCAAAACAACATATGAAATTAATTAGTATTAAGAACTGCAATAAGTTTTAGTCATATGCCAGCACTAGAGAGGGAAGATGGACAATGAACTGAGTGAATTATTACTGCCACTGTTTCAGCTTATATATATACCATCTGATGACCCAGAACAGTGGTAACTACTAGAAGCTTTTTTCCACTTCAGCAATGCAAAGTAGCCACAAACCTGGCTTAACTAACCCATAAGGCCATATTTATGACTGCTTTGCATTGGCTGAATTATAAGCAGCAGCTGTCATGTGGCTATGAGCTTGATCTGTGCGTTCTAGACCTTTGCCTCTCACATTTGTGATATAAGGAGATAAGGGAAGCATGTGCACATGGGGAATGCATCAGGTGTTAAATTTCATTTTTGAATTAGTCCATATACAAAAGCCCATATGTGGCAATAGTGGATTGGAATTTAGAGTTGGGTTTCTGTATCTTTAGATATTTAAGAGTTGAACACTGGGCTCGTCTCCTTAAGTTTCTTGTGTAGTGAGTGGAGAGAAATAAGCAGGGCTGTTCTTATATCTCAGAGTCTCTATTTTAGTTTGAGCTGAACTGCTCCTGCTCTAAAAGTACTGTTTTTCAGGGGTACTATGATAAAAAGCAGCTCTCATATCTTTTTTAAAAGTTCTATTAATAACACGACATAAAAGGCTGAGCTAAATTCTCCTTATACATACAGAGCTTTATCATCATTAATAAAGAAGGTTTATTTCTACAAAGTACATTTTCTTGTAAATCCAATTTAATAGGGGAAGGTTGACTTCTGTTAAAGATCCTGTTTTTCTTCTGAAGCTAGGAAAAACCATACTAATAAAATTTCCATAAACTTCTAGACATACTTCCATATAAACCAGATGCATATTCCTTATTATACTATAGATTCGTCGATTTCTTTGCATGCAGATAAAAGATTAAACTAGCCAAATTAGGTAGCATTTACTGTTGTTTCTTTCCCCATTACATTAAATAAAGTTAAAAAAGAAAACACTATGTGCTCATTTAAGGAATCCTGTTGTGGTTTTTAGTTTTCTGTAAAAAAGATCTTCCTAAAGGGAAAGAAGCAATATACACAGAGGATGTCCTTTGTTGAATGAATGCAGGTGCTCCATTGGAATCAGTTCCTAATACTATTTGTTATATAAATATATATATAACATTTTTTTTCCAAGTAGCCAATAAAAAACACAAAACAAGCAAAAAAACCACCACAAACAAAAAAAAATATATATTTTTTCAGTCCTAGGATGAAAGCTATCACATAGTCTTAGCTCAAAGAGTGTTCTGGTAGTTTTACACTATGAAAGGTATCCACTCAGAGAACAATCTCTTGTTCCCATGCCAGAAACAACAGATTCGTTTGCAACTACACTAGTCAGTGATAGTCCCCTATAGAACAGACTGATTGTGTTAGCCTGTTCTTGGGCCCATCTCGCAAGACCCAGAGACGTAATATTTATTTGAGATTTTTTTTTCTGAGTGGTGGGCTTTGAGGGTTTTCTTTTTCTTTGTTTAAGCACCTGAACTAATGCAAAAGTTCATCAGAATAATGCTTTTTACCTGTGCTGCATGTTTTAGAGAACAGTATGAGGGTACCTGGGGGATGCGGAAGTGTGAAAGGCCTGTCAAGTATGATGTTGGATGACTTACTGAGCAGAGGTGCAGAACTCCATTCCACTTCCTGGATGTAGTCTATGGAAAAAATCTTTCCCCAGAAAAAGAAAAAAACCCTGTTTAATCCTGGAGGAAACTAATTGGTCTGTTCCAAGAGAGAGTCCAAGTGTTAAATTGTCTGCATAATAGGGATGACTTGGGGATTAGGAACTGAACCACAGTAAAGTGGAAGGGTAAATTATTTGCCTTTGTAGAAACAGCTGTTTCTCAGTCTCCACCCCAGGGAAGTAAATAAAGTTTCAGTCTTAAAAGTTACAGGGCAAAATGGTGCTTCCAGTAAAAAGACACGTTTGTTATTCCTCAGAGTTAATTTCTATGCCTATGCTACTGACATTGGAGTTTGCCTACTTGCTATTTTCACTGCATTCCTCCTTATAATTATTTGTTCTCTTTTTCTACCCTGCTTGGTACCTTGAAAACATGTGAAGAACTTCTTAAACACAAATTCTTACTCTAAATGGTCTCACAATAACTTCTGAATCTGAGAAAAAAGTACATCAGTCTATCCTTCCTGTGACACCAAAAAATGCACAGATCTAGTAAGCTGTATCGCTTTTTTTGATTAAGTAAAATACCCTTGATAAATGTGCGTATGATGTAGTTTGCTGTGTAGATTAAATGGTTTTTACATTTGCCTGTGGTGGTTCAATTGACTTGTTTTCCCCAAAATGAATCATTTCCACAGAGGGCATATATTAGAATGGCTCCCTCTATATTCCTAGTTATGCAGACTGATAAGTGAGGATCCAGCCAAATAAGACTGAAATGTTGACTAAAAAGAAATAAAAATACTGCATGTAAAAGTCTGTTACATTTCAGTTGAATAAAAAATGAAGCTGAAAATTGCAAAATTTCCATGATCCAGAGTACAGTTTTTGTTGAGAGGTAGTATACAAACTGACATTTATCAGATGATCCTGGTCTGCCAGATGTCCTTATGTTTGATAAATCTTTTGACCACACTAACTGCTGGGTATTTAAGCATTCAACAGGGAAAACGGAAAAAGTGGATCCCTGATGTTGTAGTTACTCCACATTCACTCAGTTTATTTTTGTTCTACGAAGAATATTAAATAATTATATATAAAAATTAGAGTATAATCTCAAAAAAGTCTAAATTTTTGTTTAAAGTGATTATCACATTTCAAAATTTATATCTTAGAGGAAAAAAAATTGTTATTTTGTTTTCTTACCTTAATCGTTGAAGCAGAATGTTCTAAGAAAGCAGCTATATAAGAAAGCTCACCAGCTAGACACCCAAACACAATACATGACTCTGTAATTCATGAAAAATCCTGTAATATGGCAGAAGATGATGCCAAGTTACAGAAACTTGAACAGATGTTGTAAGGTTATTTTCCCCACACTCAGGAAGCTGTGGAACCTTTCTAATAAACAAGCCTCTTGCTTATTATATCTCCTGTCAACTTTGTTCTCGTTTCTGTTGGAATAAATTGCAAACCAACAGCTAATAGCTGCCAGCCAACTCTCATACATACCCGTATTGACTGAACTAAGTTGCTGCTCATCAATAAGAAGAAATAGGTTTTGGAACATTTGATGGAAGGTTGTTTTATACTCACATTGGAGCTCTGAATGTTCAAAATAGGAAATATTTATGTGCTTTTAAAATTTCTAAAAATAATAGTGAAATGAGGTAATAAAAATCCATAGAAATGAGCCATTTATGACTAATAAAAGGTGGCCTTATTCTTGAAGATATGTAATCCCCTAATTATCCACAAAATGTTGGATCAGATGTTTACTATTTGCATCCTTACCATTTGCCAGCATGTTCTTGGCAGACCTTTTAGTGGTATCAGCAGTAAAAAAGGACATGAGCTGGAAAGCATTAAAAAAAAAATAGTCAAAATAAAACTTTGGTATGTGATCCTCTTATGAATTTCACATTGAACTGTTAAAATGTATTCACTAACTCCGTAACAAAGAGGTAGCAGGTTTACCAAGAAAAGGGGATTTTAATATGGTCAAATAGCTTTAAGAACTTGAGTTGAGCTTCTTTTTCTTTCAGGTTCATGTATAAGAAGCATTGAGAAAATTGTCCTTCTAAAAATCACCTACTTGACCTGCCATTTAGACAATCCTCCACCAGGAGGACTATGATGTTGATGTTTCCAACTTCCTTACTCTAGGATGAACATTTCATGTCTCCTAACACTGCTTTACAGTTTGATCTTTCTTCACTTGTCTGCAAGTTCATGATGAATCCAAATTTACTGTATATGATGGCTTTGACATAAGTTTTTGTTCTTTGTTACCACTGAAGCTGCTTTTGTCAAACTCCAGATCTGCATTTTTTTTTAAGTGACCACTGGTGGGTTGTTTAGAGCTATAGGGTCTCCAGTGTCAGTCTGTATCCTGACTCTAATCCAGCTGTGCCTGTATTCCTCTCCACTGCATCTTGTGTCGTCACTTCTCAAGGTGTGTGCTTTCATATCAGGCTTGTATTGCTTCATATATATTTTTGTTAGTCATAAAAAAATTCTCTTGCGCGGAAGACCTACTGATTGCTATTAACTATATAAAGCTTTGTTTATCCCATGTGAAAAGTAAAAACTCCAACTTAAAAGTAGCCAACTGATCATTAGAAAAATTTCAGTTACATCTAAACCAAGTGAAAACAGAGTTCCAGGTAAGACAAGAAAGTTCAGAAAAAACAAAGCTGACAAGTTTCAGTTCTGAGGCCTTGCAAACTCAGTGTAAAGCCAATGTCCTACTAATAGCAAAAGTAATATTCTTTCTCCTGGGTTACAAGACAATAGTGCACATCTGTGTTTAGCCCTCTTAAGGAAGTCAATAGCATAAGACTGCTACCTCCAACAGCACCTCTTAGGTGCTGAAGCTTGCGTCAGTTTTATGTGGTAATTAAGTTTTTAAGCTAAGCTGAATAAAAACAGGCCTTTATGATCCCCTAGTGCCAATGTGATGAGGACAGGAAATGAATAGCAGGGGATAAAAAAAGAGACAAAATCTAAAGGATTATACAAACAAATAGCAGATTATTTTCATGACAGAGCTGAGATTTGGCTCTTTCTAAGATTGAAATCTCTTGATTTCTCAGCTACTGGCTACATCCTGCTGATCCCCATCCTGCTGATTCAGTTTATAGAGGAGTAGGATCATAGCAAGCTGGAATGAAAATACAACAGCAGGGCAAACTTGAAAGCATTTGCCTTCAGACTCTGATATCTTTGAGAAATATTGATCATTTATAAAAATGACAATACTTTCTCAGTCTCACATAAACTTGGTGAACGAATTAAGCTGCTTTTGTGACATCTATTTTGCATAAGTGCAGATAAATGAAAATCTAAATATTTAGATGTTAGTAGGTAATTAAATAAAGTCATGTGTCCATACTGTGAGTGAACAGGAACCATAATCCTTTGTTCAGGGTTTTTTCAGGATGGATAGGAGCCATTTCTTTACCAGTATGGTATCCTGTCCAGTCAGTATGTGCAGCCAACCAGATCAGAATATGGATGAGTGGGCCCTTCCCATTTTAAATTAGCATCCCTGATTTTGGAACACTCATCAAATCTTTATTACTGTCTTGCTAAATTCAGTTCTCTACAGAAAAGTCAAAACAAAGACAATCAATCAACATCGAAATAACAAAAAGTGTCCAGTAAAAAAACTTCCAGGAGCATCCTTTTTTTAACCTCAGAATTAAAACTAATCTATGTTATCTGATTCAAGTAAAAGGAGGTGATTATCCCACAGTATTCAGCGTTGTTGCAACCTCACCTTGAGTACTGTGCATAGTTCTGCACCTCACGCTTTCAGAAGTATGTGAAGGTCCTTGAATGTGTCCAGAGGAGAGCAACAAAACTGGTGAAAGAGCTGGGCAGAATGTTTTATGAAGAGCAGCTAAGGACACTGGATTTGTCTTGTTTGGAAAGGAGGCTGAGAGGTGACCTTATTGCTCTCTACAGCTTCCTGAGGAGGATAAGTAGAGAAGGAAGTTCTGAGCTTTCCCCTCTGGAATCCAGTACTAGGACTTGTGAACAGGTTCAAAGTTGCATCGGGGAGGTTTAAACTGGACATTGGGAATTGTTTCTTCACTGAGAAGGTGTTCGAACACTGGAAAAGGCTTCCCAAGCCTGTAAGTGTTTAAGAGGCATTTGGGCAATGCACTTAATATGCTTTAACTTTTTTGTCACCCCTGAAGCAGGCAGGTAGTTGGACTAGATGATTGCTGTGGGTCCTTTGCACCTGAAATAATCTATTAAATTCTAATGGTGAATTTCAGAAAAACATTTGACTTTCCTTTATATTGAAGAATTGAAAGAACAAATGAAGAAAGAGATAATCCCTTCAAAAAAGCAGAACCGACATTTACTTAGAACTTCCTTGATACTGTGCAATAGGTTAACTGTCCTATCTTAGAATAATTTCTATTGTTTCTTCTATGCATTCTTTTCCTTTTATCACTAAAACTAATGAAGGATCTTGCACTGGCTTCAGTCAGTGGGTTGAGGATCAGCCAGCTTACATCCAGAAATTTCAAATGCCTTTTTTTACACCAGAAATAACATTTTGAATAGTTAGGTGACACTGGTCTGGGCTATTTTATTCTTTTTTTAAATAAGCTGTATTATTTACCTTTTTTCTTTGTTACGGCTTTTTGTTTTGTCAATGCTGCTTCATTCTTGTCAATGCAATGCAGGTCTGAGTAAAGCAGTGCTTTCTTTTATCAGTTTCTCTCATGGTTGCTACTAGTCAGGGATAATCCTATTTATTCTAATAGATTTCTTTGGCTAGAAATACATTACTCTTGCTTCCATTAATTTGATTTTGCTTTCTTCTGTCAATATCAGGTTGCTAGTTTCCTTCCATTATTGCTTTTACTTATTAGTAGCAAGATTCCATTGTTTCTAGTAATTTGTTCTATCCTTTACATTTATGCTATTTTTTTATAGTGCTTTACCAAGTGAACAGCAATGAAGAGGTAAACAGAGAAGAAAAGCCAGACTGAAAAAGAATGCAAGTTATTAATTAAATGGGTTTGATTGTATGTAAATTACTTTTTATATTACCCAGAAACAGACTGAAACTACTGTTACGTTTATCAGTGGGAACAAAGGAAGCATGGTTATATTTCAAGCTTACTTGTAAAAATCACAGTGGGAAATATTGTGAAAAGCTTTCTTTGAATTTGTAGTCAGATAATGAAATAGGAATCTTTTTATCTAACCTCCAGAACAAAGTAGATAATATGCAATCTTAACTTTGTACTGATTTCGCATCAGTAAGAATCTGCTATATTAGGTTCTTAAGAAATTCCAATTGCAGCTAATATAGTCACATATGTCCCTAACATAAATCCTGCTGCTAATTAGGAATCAAAACAATGAACTTTATAAAAATCCCAGTAACTAAAAATTTTTAAAACATAATTGTCTAAAGCTATGCTTAATAGAACACTTTTATATTCTTCCCAAATTCAGAAGATATGTGTGTGTATATATATATATATGAAAAAAATATAACCACCACCAGTTTCAGAACTTTAAGACTAACTAACAATATTAATTAACTTGATAATTAACAAAAAGTACTAGTCAACTGATATGGGATTGGATCTTTCTGCCCATCTGAACCCTGTGATCCAAATGGGCCCAACTCCCTATTTCCTAGTCAGACTACATTTATTTGTTCATCTTCCCTTTACATACAAATGCAGAGGAATGTGATAATATTAAAAATGTATGTTTTAAATTACAACATAATTTAGAAACTTCTGAGGTTCTAGTTAAATTCATCTCTGGCAAAACGGAAGGTGTTTGGCTTTCTATGCAAAAGCATAAAGTGCATCCTTCAGTAGTTTCAGGAATACAGCAAGACTTATTCCACACAAAAAAATTTATTGGCTTCCCTAAATCCTCCACTAAATTAAAATCCCCAGGTTTTAGTAATTATGTCCTACTTGACAAACAATGCTTTAAATGACAGGAAATAATTTTTTTTAAAAAAATAGAACAAGCTTCCTGAGATCAAAACATTTGAAAATAAGTTCTACAGGGTTCACAAAATGCTTCCAATCCTCTCATCCGTAATACGACTTGCCACACACTTAAGTGTTCCAACACTCCTACCCTTTCCGGCCAGCAGATATGAAACCTGTATTATTTTTATCTGCCAACTCTACATTAAACTTTCCATTTTTAACAAAATGTTTACATTATTTTATGCAAATTTTAAGTTTTTATAAGTGTGATCAAATTTGAGGAAAAAACTGACCTATGAAAGAATAAGTAATTGCCACTTAAAGGAAAGGCAGCATTGTTCTTTCCACATAAGTTACATATTAAAAATACCCAAACAAGTAAAACTGTTGAACCTGACACCATACTTTTGATCATTAGGTTTGGTGGGATTATCTGAAGGTTTCTGATGCCAGACATACTTCTTTGTAAAATACTAGACATTAAATAGAAGACAAACACTTGCGTTTAAAGTGATGCTGTGGTTTTTTACATAATTTGGAAGAGGAAAGTATGGATTCTATGTCCTTCTGTTGCATAATAAATTGCTTCATCTGCCTAGATTATATATCCTGTTATAAAGCCTTTCACTATTTCCCAAACAGTTCATGTGTCTCAGTTATCAGTGGCAAAAGTCTCAACAAGGCACTGAGCCTAAAGGATGGAATAGGAACCAAACACATTCAGTGCACTATGGCACTATTTTGAATCACAATAGTCTGGCTTTCAGTTCTAAAAAAGACATTGTGTCAGTTGTCTGAAAACGGAATAATTTGTTTTTCTGACCATTTTAGATTATTTTTCTTTTCCCTTTATGGAAAGCCAAATTTAAAAGGAAAACAATGTTTTCTCAAAAAAAAAAAAAAAAAAAAAAAAAAAAAAAA
>NDXB01016573.1:0-28227 GCA_002631895.1 Agapornis roseicollis
CAAACTTGCTGAGGGTGCCCTCAATCCCACTGTCCATGTCAGTGACAAAGATGTTGAACAAGATCGGTCCCAATGGGATGTCCCGAAGTGTGTCCCCCGAGGGACACCTATTGTTACTGGTCTCCAGCCAGACATTGAGCCATTTACCACAACTCTTTGCATGCGGCCATCCAGCCAGTTCTTTAGCCACCGAATGGTTCACCTGTCAAATTGATGTCTCTCCAATTTAGAGACAAGGATGTCGTGTGGGACAGTGTCAAATGCTTTGCACAAGTCCAGGTCAATGACGTCAACTGCTCTACTCATGTCCATCATTTCTGTAGCCCCATCATAGAAGGCCACCAAATTGGTCAGGCAGGATTTCCCCTAAGTGAAGCCATGCTGGTTGCCTCCAAGCACCTTGTTGTTTTTCATGTGCCTTAGCATGCCTTCCAGGAGAATCTGCTCCAAGATTTTTCCAGGCACAGAGATGAGACTGACTGGTCTGTAATTTCCTGGGTCATCCATTTTTCCCTTCTTGAAAATGGGTGTTATATTTCCCCTTTTCCAGTCTTTGGGAACTTCACCTGATTGCCATGATCTCTCAAATATGATGGACAGTGGCTTAGCACCTTCACTTGCCAGCTCCTTCAGGACCCGTGGATGGATTTCATCAGGTTCCATGGACTTGTGTATGTTCAGGTTCTTCAGATGGTCCAGAACCAGATCCTTTCCTACCGTGGGCCCAAGGTCTTCATTCTCACAGTCTCTGTGTCTGCTTTCCAAGGGAAGTGTGGTGTGGGCAGAGCCTTCCAAGGGAAGTGTGGTGTGGGCAGAGCCTTTGCCAGTGAAGACCGAGGCAAAGAAGTCATTCAGCACTTCAGCCTTCTCCAAATCCAGGGTAGCCAGTTCTCCTGACAACTTCTAGAGGGGGTCTACGTTGCCCCTAGTCTGCCTTTCATTCACTACATACCTATAGAATCCCTTTCTGTTTTCCTTAACATTCCTAGCCATTTTTAATTCTAACTTTAATTTTAACCTTATCTTTCCTAACCTGGTCCCTAGCTTCTTGCACAATAACCCTGTATTCTTCCCAGGAGGCCTGTCCTTGCTTCCACCTTTTATAAGCTGCTTTTCTCCTTCGAATTTTCCTCAGCAGCTCCTCATCCAGACAATCTTCATTATGAAACAAATTAGTTAGTTTGTTGTTTTGTTGGGTTGGTATTTATTATTATTATTATTATTATTATTATTATTACTATTGATTACTGTAGGGCAGCTCTTCCTAAAAACTGCAACGGTGTTTAGAAAGCTTCCTCTAATTTCCAGATTTTTAATTTCATGGGTAATTTATACCCATTTGCTTTGTGCCCTTCTGACTTAAAGAGTGTGTTTTTTTTTTCTCAGAATCACTGGTTTGTTCACGGATAAGTAACTGATTGTTTCCTAGTATCATTTTACCAATTGATGGAGAGATGAGTAGTCCATCTGGCTACTTATAATGCATATATATATTATTTTATAATATAGTGTTCTAATGCAATATCTACATGATACTAAACACTGAAAACAGATTTACAGCAGCTTGCTTGAGCAGAATTCTGCAGTTCATTTAATATCCGAGTACTGTGTATCCCAAAACTCTGATTGATGGTCCAGTCTAGAGATGCCTATAGTGCTGTGTGAAATTGAGAGCCACCCTCATTTCGTCACACCTTACTCACAGTCCGATTAGTCAAAGAGCAGATGACTTCCTTTTTCACTTGAAATGAGATAGCTTGTTTGTAGACTCTGTTTCTATAAAAGATGAGTTTGTGTGGACAAGGAGCAAGAACTGTTCAAAAAGCACTTCCCCTGTTATCACCCTACCCTTCCTTCTTCTCAGCTGGAGTCCTTCTGTTTGCTAAACAATGCCTGTAAATACCACAGATTTTGCTCAGTTGGAGGTATTTTACATCATTATTGCAGTGGTGTGGATTGTTGGCTATTTTTGGGTTGGTTTTTTTTTCATTTGATGAGATTTTCTATTTTATTTTATTTTAGTTATAAAAGTGTGATGTGTGAGCAAAGTGGCTTGGTAGACTAGTGTGTTTGATTACCTGCTAAATATCCTAATTACATTTTTAGGATGAATTCTGGATTGTGTAGCTGTACAATTTACTTGGCCTGTCAAGATATTGTAATCTTGAAGTAATACCACCTGTTCTCCTTTAATTCCCAATGCAGGCTGAGGAAGGACTGAAAACAGTGATATTTGAAACATTCAAATTTTTTATTATTCCTTATTTGTGGATTGTGTGTTTCTTCAAAACAAACAAACAAACAAACCAAACAAACAAAAAAACAAACAAAAAATGAGGTAGATTTTTTTTAGAGGGAGAAAGAATAGAATAAATCAATTGAACAGAGTAAGGATTCACATCTAATGCAGATCTATGTGGCATTAAGTAATTTATTTTTATGCATAAAATGGAATAGGAATGGACTAGTCCTGCTTTAGAAAAGAAGACTGTTGGCATGCATTGAAGATGTCAGTGGTGGAATTGGTATTTCTGTTAAGTATTAAGTATTAAGTATGGGATTTCTTGCCAAGGAAAGAGACCATCAAATTGTGCAGAAAAAATGAATCTTTGTCAGGACACTTGAAAAGACAGATTTCTCCAAAAGCAAGGATGTAATGGGTAAGGCTCCACATAACCCCTTGTTGTGGGAATTTATTTATTTTTTGTTTCAGGGTGTACATATATAAAATAAAATATCAAGTATGCATGGATAGGAAAATATCATGTCTTTTAAAGGGAGTTTGAATAACAGCACCCCCTTTATTGTGGAACTTTCCATAGGATGCTATGAAAACAATGTGTGGGTGGACATTTATATTTTAACAATCAAGCCACTGAACAATTTGATGTGGAACCTGTCATACATTCCTTTTCTGGTTGACATTGTTATAGACTATATAGCAATGATGAAAAGTATAGACAACACCAACACTAAGTAACTAAGGCAAATGTTTGTCTCTGATGAATTTATGTAGCAAAGCAAACTTTCCAAAAAAGCAGAGAATGAGAATTGATAAAAAGCATTTGGGAAATGCAATAGACCAAGTTGGACTTAAAATCATGTCCTGCCACCTGGGCATTCAAAGCTGTGGTGTCAGCACAGGATGAAAAGCAGATCTTCTTTCCACAGGGTTATGAGAAGAATACATAAAAAGAGACTTCTTTCCTCTCTGAATCTGCTAATTTGGTTCTTAATGTGCAACAACTTCTCTACACACTCCAAGCCACTTTACAATATTAGGTAGTGTGATTAGAGAGGTAATTAGAAAACTGTGCAATAATGGGATCAGAGAGAACTGATGCCTTAAAGGCTGTACATTATGACCAAAGAGATTTCCTTTCATTTCATGAATAAATAAATCAGATTAGTTTCCACTGATAAAGATATCTCATGCTCCAAGTTATATTGCATGCTATGACTTAAGTCAAAGTAGAGGTATGAATCATTCTCGTTATATGACTTTGAATCTATTCATTCTCACAAAACCACACAGAAAACAGTGTAGAATGGTGTCTTCTGGTGGGTTAGCACTGAGCCTGGTGATAAGAATGAGGGACAATTAGTTTTGGTAACATCAGCAACAGAGAACTTGTGTACAAGCCATTACCTATATAGGAAAATGAATAAATATAAACATTAGAATGAATGGAAACCCTTAAATTCCTTAAATGAAGTGAGAAAGACTGAGGTTCACAGGTTGAGAAAGAGCTTTGTTAAGATGAAACCTGGAGAGGTTCTATCTAGAAATCTACATGTAAAGATTATGAAGGCATCTTGCTTCTTCAGTACCTATCAAATTACTCTGGGCTTTCCTCTTTCTTGGCTTTTGTACAATGTTGAGAGTGGGGTGCATTAGGTTGTGCTGGGACCTTTCCCAGCTGAAGCTATTTCCATTACATTATTTTAAAAATGCATCCAACTTTCTGAAGTAGATGGGTTTCCCCAGACTACTCACAGCCTATTTGCTTTGACAATTACTTGTCCCTTTTCTACATACCTTTATTTTCTGTTTGTGTTTAGGCTTGTGGATCACTGTGGAATACAGTGAAGTGGTGGTTGATTTCAATAGTGACCATCATAATATCATAAAAGGGATGAAGTTTTTAAAATAAAAACTATTTTTGAGGAGCTTTTATTATGACACACAATCATGGAATATATCACTTCCACAATCTGAATGTTAGTGAGCACCACTTTTGCACTCTGCATAAAACATACAAAATATTTATAAGGCTTTTCTTATTTTCACATAGAAGATCTTGAGACATATCAACAGGAATTATGTTTTCAGTTCTATTTTAGCATAAGGAGAGATTGAGATTAGATATCAGGAAGAAATACTTTATTGTCAGTGGTGAGGCCCTGGAACGGGCTGCCAAGGGAAGTCGTGAATGCCCCATCCCTGGAATTATTCAAGGCCAGGTTAGAAGGGGTTTTGAGCAAACTGAACTAGTGGAAGGTGTCCCTGCCTAAATCATCTTTAGGGTCCCTTCCAACCCAAACATTTCTGCGGTTCTATCACATACGGTTCTATCACTGTGCACACCCAAACAGCCCACTTCTTAGTAACTAAATAAAACCATGTTGTTGCTGACACAATAAATTTGACCTAGGGATCTCCTGAAAACTGCGCATTCTTCTATGTCTTTCACTAAAGTGTGAACCCTATTTACATGGAAAATCTTGAATCTATATCATATGAAGGTAGGAAATTACAGCATGTGATCACATTTACATAGGTGAAAATGCAGTCGCCTTCTAAGAATTTCTGAAAATTTGGTGCTTTCTGGAACAACATTCCTGTTGATATCAGGAGCAGAATTAGTTTTAAAATGTATGAAATCTGATCTGAGGTCCGATTCTGTATGTTGCTGGGGACCACAAACTGTTATTAGGCACCTTGAACTTTAGTTGATGTTCATCAGAATAGGAAAATCTCACAACTCTTGTCCTCTCTTTTCCATGATCATAATGATCTGGGACACACCATTATGCACAGACAGAAGCAATGGCAGATACTATATTGCCATAAACAATTAATGAAGTCTTTTTGCTGTTATGAACAAGGAGTTGCATACATTTTTCATTCTGCAGAACAACAAGTCTTATGTTTAATTATACTACCTTCTCTTGAAAAAGAGAACATTAAAATGAATAACAGATCTGAAATATTTAGAAGCAATTATGTTAGCTGCATGTTTGAGTTCCTATGTAGCATTTCCATTTGAAAGTTTTCAAATTCTGAACATCAAATCATCTTCTGTTTTTTGTTTCAGTTGTGTATGATACTGATTTATTGATTTGAATAAATGAGAATGTGGCTTGTTTAGGAAAACAACTCACCATTCTTGGAAAATGCACTGAAATGATACTTTTGTGAAAACGATTTTTCTTCTGCCATAGGAATACTATACATGTCTGCATTTCCCTAGATTCTGTCAATATTGAGGGTATCCTTTTGACACCCATTTTGCAGCAAAAAGGTTAAGCACCTACAGGTGGGAGCACAGCATACAGAGTTGAATCCACTTGTTTTAACCACATGATTAGAGCCAATAAAATCAATGCAAGAGAATATGTAAGTTTCAAATGGCGCTAATCTAAAAGAAAGCCAACTACTGCTTGTTAGATATTGTTAATATCCTTACTGTAGCAGCAAACTTGCTGTTCAACTGAGACAACAGTTCAGGACTGCACAAGTAAGGGTCAGAAATACAGAGACAGTATTATGGGAAAAATAGAGTTATTAAGTGAACTGACTGGATTTTCTTCACATGTGCATAGTTTCTCAAACATCCTAGGAGGGTGAGTGAATTTTTGAAACCCTCCCAAAAATAGCTAAGTGTTTATGTAAGAAGGGAAGAAATTAATACATTCACAACATGCTATTTTCTTGGGTTTTGTTTGTTTTTATTTTTTTAATTCTATCATATATTGCATATACTAAGAGTTTCTTTACTTTTTAATTTTATGCTTAACAATAGTAGTAGTACCTGAAGGGTGTTGTAGTTTAGCTGTAGTAGAGCATTGCAGCTCATGTAGATCTGGAAAACCATAGTGCAGAATAATGAATTACTAGTGTTTCCAGCTCTTGATTCAGTCATTTATGTAACTCCTAAATTACACTCTCTTACTACAGCATTATTTATTTATATCACTTTATCATCTGAGCTGAAAGTGGGGCACTGATCTTCAGAGACTTTTTCTAATTTTCAATATCCACTGTTATCATAGTTTCCAACTACTAGTCCCAGGTCTTATTGGAAAGACCTAAGCACATTGTAGATAAATTTTTAGGGTCAGGCTGATAAGTTGTAGATGACCTCTTCTCTGAGATGGGCCATAGAGGAATAGCAGCATTTCTGGATATTTGGCACTGTCAATACAGCAAAGTGGACCCCTGCTAGATAGAAAAAATAACTAGGTATTATGTGACAAAAATAAACAAAAAAAGAGAAAAACAAAAATGGAGTCTTTCCTGTGACATTGTCCCTTATTTTCAGGCTGTTTCCCTGTAGCAAATGGAATTTCTTACCAAAGCATATGCTCCTTGGAGTTTCCTCTAAAGGAAGGTGGCCTTGGAGTTCACTTCAACAGAATGAATTTGTTTCTGGCTTAGAACATAATTAGTGAAGGCCCTAACTTTTCCTGGCACTTTGTGTGATTTAGGCAGTCCCCTGCCACTTTCTGCGCCACTTTTATTTACCTTCAAGACATGTTACCTAGAAAAAGGAGATTAGGGAAACTGTGCACACTTGAAACTGTCCTTTAGTTTAGTTTTAGAGTGCTAAGGCTCTCTCCTGGGGCTTGCAATAGATTTTGCGGTATTAATGCTATGCTGTGCCAGACCCATAAACTTCACTCTGTGTTCGTCAAATAAGGGACCTGAAACAAACCAAAGACAAAAAAAAAACATTTACATGTTTTTATGTTTTTATAAATAGCCACCTTAATTTTAAAATTAGTATGGATCGGCAAATAGTTGTTATTTTACATTTAGTTTACAGCAAAGCCACCCAGTTATTTTTCCCGGTTTAGTTTGCTATTTCTGTAACCATTTTTTGTTTTGTTTTATCCTCTCCAATTATTTTTCTTTCCTATGCATTTATCTCTTAAAGCACCAGATTTTCAGAATTTTGAAAAATGCCCTGTGTATAGATTTTAAACTCTGCTAGTTTGGACTACCTTTTGAAAGCAGACATCTCAAGAGTGAATTGCTTTTGTTACTGTGAGCCAATTGAGTGAGATCTCCAAAGATGTATGAAAAAAAAAAAAAAATTTTAAGAAAATATAAAAAATCATCTGGTTTCAATAGATTTATTTTCACGTTCTTACTGCTGCAACCAGTGTGGTAGCTTTCCAACTTATTCTGACCTATATCAGATGAGCATCTGACCTTTTCACATTTTATAAGATACTATTTAACATGATCACTTGTGATGATAATATCAAAATTATTATGAGATATAAGTCAATTCTACATGCTAATAATTTATACTGGTCATTATTTTAAAGCGAATTAGAATCTTACTTCACTCAGAAACTTGGAAACATGTTCAGTGTTATCCTGGTTATTGGTATGAGCAAGAGGAACTCTTACCATAAAACCAGGTAGTATACACATTCGCATTAATGTGAAGAATTTATTATCTAGAACTTTTAATTTTATGCTTTGAGCTAAAACTGAAGTAATATTTTGGCTTAGTCCATTCAGAGCACTTCATACTGCACATTTCAGTGTGCATAAATGCAGAAGAAGGGTGGGCTCTTAAAAGGACAGACTGCTTCCATGAGCCATATCACTCATGAAAATATAAGTCATATCTTCTTGCAAGGTATAGCAGTAATGCCTGAAAAGAGGGTAAAGCATAGCAGTTGTTTTGGTATTGCTAGGTCAGTTTCTTTGTGCACCAGATGGCAGGTTCAGTTTTGCACCCTTAACCTTGTTAGAAATAGCAGACTGAATGTTTCATTTCCTGAACTTGATTCTTACTAGCCTTTTGGTGATGCTATTATTTTTTTTCTTGGTATCTTTTAAAAGACAGAATAGGTTAACTACTTCTACATAGTAATTCTCTTGTCTCCTATTTTGTTATGTCTACAAATGACTAACATGGTAAAATGAATTTTTTAATGATCTCTTCAATTAGTGGTCATCTACAATAAAATCTCTTTGGAATCTTCCTGTAACTCATTAAATTCAGAGAAAAATAATATTCTTCCGGAGTGTCAAGTAAGCATTATCTATGGCATTTTAGGCACCCGCATGCCTGCAATGAGAGATTAGAAGGTCTCAAGCTTGGTGCTGGGTTTCCTCTACTTTGGACTGATTTGCTTTCAGTTTAGAAAGCTCCTTAATGTCTGCGTTGAAGAATTCTATCACCAGACACTGCCAAATTTTGTAAGCTTTATGGCAGTAATTGACAGATAACCTTCAGAAGAAAGGAGAAAAAGAGTCACAAATTTAGTTTTTTTAGTTTGCTGGATGGGAGGGATGATTCTATTTTTAATTGTTCCTGATTTCAAGTGTATGAAGATTTACACACATGAACATACATGTATTTTATGCTACAAAACTATAGGGATTAAGCAGAGGCTTTTTATGCAGCATGAAAGACAGTAACAGAACAATTCTATTTACTACATAGCTATTGTCCCTTTAAATCTAAAACCAAGTTATCTAGGACATTGGTGTCTTTAAAAATCCCAATGGCTAGCAATTCTGCAGTCTTTCCAAAACAAAGAAAAAAGCTTTGCATTGAGTGATAAACTTGATAGGCAGTAATATTGAATTTTTTAGAT
The DNA here is from genome assembly GCA_002631895.1 of Agapornis roseicollis. Lineage (NCBI taxonomy): Eukaryota > Metazoa > Chordata > Aves > Psittaciformes > Psittacidae > Agapornis > Agapornis roseicollis. Next base: position 8,845 of record NDXB01016573.1, read on the forward strand.
CAATATCCAAGTTACAATAAACACCCTTAAAGTTTAAGAATACACCAGATTTTCTGGGTTTGAGTGAGCAGACTTGATGTCAGTTGAATTTATCAGTTCAGAAGCACTGAGAACCAACAGTACCTTTTATATTTTATTAGCCAAACAAACATGAAGTACTGCTGTGACACCTCTTTAAACCAGGTACAATCCACTGAGAACCCAAAGTTTGGTTTTAGTACCACTGGGCTCACTGCAGCTATCAATATTTACAGCAAACATAAGATTTAGTTTCTTCTGAATTCCCTGTAAGAGCTTTGCTCTCAAAAAAGATCTGAATCTCTCTACAAGAATGAAAAGTTTCAGTCTTTTCATTGTGCTTACTTTCCTACAAATTGTTTTTCAAGTAGCGGGAAGATTGTGTACTTATAACGCACAAGGAGCATTCTTAAAAATAAGTAATGTAATTATCTAGTTAATTAAACAATTTTGGGTTTTTTTTCTTGTTTTCATGCTAGCTGCTTTTTTTTCCTTCTAAGTCAAGTTTCTGCTTTCATCTCTGTACAGAAGGTCTTGCTCTGCTCCCTGAAACAGCACAGTAGTCATAAGCACATGAGTCTGCAAGGCAGATTTAAGGCCCCATTTTCCAGGGAAATATTTGCTTGATTCAGTACATAATTCTTAGAAACTATTTGAAAGAAATGTTTTATTTTTATATGTTTGTGTTTTGAATACCATACGGCCAGCTACGCACACCAACAGCTGGTAGTGTTTGTGGAAAACAGAGGACAACACTAGGATTTTCAGATTCAGAGAGGCACAACGTATCCATTGCATCTTATGCAGCTGGCCAGCTCCCAAGACCAGATTTAGATCTTTCTATATGACACTGCTTTGAACATTAGAAATTTATTTTAAAATGCTGCCAGTGGGAAGTATATCAAAAGCACTTCCCTACTTCCCCAGAATGACAGCTGTAAATTGATATCTAGATCTTTCACCAGCTGTTTGGATATCTCTGGCCTTTTCCATGTGAGAGCATCAGGCTGAATACTCGTGTTCCTTACTGGCCTTAAAAGTTATTGGCTCTAGAGATGACAACTGAAGATTCAGTCTAAAATAAGCAGTATTTGGTAAAAGTCAGTTAATGCATGCTGTAACTGGGATTTAGAGAAAACAACTCAGCCTGGAAGAGTAGAAAATGGAATATACTAGCTTCTATTTCCAATACCAGGTATTCTTTCCATCACTCTGTAAATTAGCATACTTTACAGAGAGATAAGAGAGGATAAAAAAAGATAAAAAGTGGTAAAAAGCACTTAACTAATTGTCTCTGAAATTTAGTTTTATTATCCAGTTTCACTTATGGTCCAGATTTTCTTTTATTTAGTGCTTGAATATTTTATCTTCAGCATTATTATCTTTCCTTCAGTGGAGAGTGGATTTTGTTTGATTTTTGGTTTAATTGTGGAACAGTGGCAATCTGGCCGCATAATGTAAAATAGCTCACAAAACCCTAAGAGTACTGTGAGTAATACATATTTTCAGTTTGATAGTCAGATATCACTCATTTTATACTCACGAGGATCCTGAAGGGAATTATTTAAAACTGGGGTAGGATGGTGGGTGCTTTTCCCTCCAATGAAGTCAAATAAAGAATTTTTGCTATTTGAAATTATATTTAGGGAAACTCAGCTCCTCTTTAAAGTTAGCACTTGAAAAAAAACCAAACCAAACCAAAACAAAACAAACCCAACTTTTTTTTCTGTGGTATTGTTTGAAGCAAACGAAGAATAACATATATTTTGTTTTTCTCATCTCTCAGAATGTAATGTTTCTGTCTCTTCAAAACCTTAGTTTCTGTATTTTAAACCTGAATTCACAAATAGGCTCAGTCATCCTGAAGCTGAACTTTTTTGATTAATTTGATACTGTTTAAAAAGTTTTATCCATTTCTCCTTGGAGCTAAATGTACCACTGTTTTCGTATAATTTATTAGATTGTTGTAAGCTATCGGAATGGCTACGGAGCCCGGTACAGAAGTCTGGCATACTGCCAGTCTTTGTAAGGAGTTCAATTTAGCAATTTCATACCTGCTAGCCCATGCTGCAATTCTGCTTTTGCACAGAGTTGATTTTTTTTTTTGAATTTTCAAAGCTTTTATTTGAGAAAAGGAAGCAAGAAAAACAGGGTTTGTGTGTCAGGTGGGAAATGTATGCATCTAATTAGCTCCCAGAGATCATTAAAAACAAAAAATACATTTTATGCGAAGGAAAAAATAAAGAGTGAAGTTTTGCCTTGTGCACCTTCACAGTGGGTGAATGGGAGGAAAAATAATCTTGTTATTGGGGCTCCAAATTGTGTTTAAGGGAAAAAAGAATTTTAGTGTAGGTAATGTAAATCAGTTCATATTATTTGTGCAGCTACTGCTCTTTGGCAGATATGCGAAGAATTAAAAACTTGAACCACATCTTATTATGAAATTAAAATACAAAATTACCAAAATTATACAGCATTACATTTTATTGAGGCTAAAGAAAGAATAACTCATGTTATTGTCAGTTATATTCTATTTGCAACATTAAATTTATATTCTTAATATAAAAATAATAGAACTAATACAATAAAATTGCTAGCAACATTCTAATGTTAAAATGAAATATTTTGTCATGCCTAAGACAAAGTATTGCAAACTTTCCACTGCAAATGCAATCTAAAAGCTGATTTTCCTGTGAGGTGGAGCTGTATTTTTTCATAGAAAACTGTCCATCAGAAAATAAGTGTCCTGGGTAGTCCCAGCTAGCTCAGTCAGTAGAGCATGAGACTCTTAATCTCAGGGTCATGGGTTCGAGCCTCACGTTGGGCGCCGAAAAGAACTGTCGTGGTTTAAACACAGCCACGCATCTCGTTCACTCACTCAACCCCCCTTTCTTGCCCTTCCTTGCTTCCAGAGGGATGGGGAGGAGAACCAAAAGAATGCAATTCCAATAGGTTGAGATAAGAACAGTTTAGTAACTAAGTTATAACACAAATCACTGCTGCTACCATCAATAATAATAATGATAAAGGAAATAACAAGGGAAAAGAATACAGCATCTCACCAACCACCGACAGATAACTCACAACACCCCAACCCAACTGAGTGCTGACCAACCATCTCCTCCAACACCCCAGAGAGAACTAGCCCTTCTGGGTAACTCTCAGTTACATCCTGGGCATGACGTGCTATGGTATGGAATACCTCCTTGGTCAGTTTGGGTTCTGTCCCTCCTTCCTCCTGGCCTCCCCTCCTCCCTGGCAGAGCATGAGGCTCACAAAGTCTTTGGTCAGGGCAAACATTGCTCAGCAACAACCAAAAACATCGGTCTTATCAGCCTTGTTCTCGGGTTAAGTCAAAACACCAGCTACTAAGGAGGAGAAAAACTGACTGCAACTGCTGAACCCAGGACAATAAGATGGTTGGATCTGCCCTGAAACTTTTTTTTGGAGAATGACTTCTCCATGGCAGATAGTGTAATTCAAAATGACCAATGTCACATTTGTTAGTCCCTCTCTATATCTGGATTCCAGGCAATTATTTCAAACCTGTTATCATACAGAAACAGTGTCCCATTAATTTTAGACATGAAGGGAAAGAGAAGAAATGGAATCCCACACTTAATTTAGGAGGCCACTTCTTCTGATTGAATTAAACTCTCTCAGTTCTGCTAATTCTTGTGAACTCCTAAGTGATTCTTGAAGCATTTTTCAGAAATGTTAAGTGTATTTTGTGGCTCCCTGCTGCACTTAAACATCTTGAAAAACAACACAAAAAGAAAGTCAAAATTCGTTAAGAGTCAGAGATTATTAACTTTCAGTCCTCAAAAGGAAAAGAAAGTATGTAACTTATTTTGAGTCAAGGGAATAGTAAAATTTGAGTAACAAGTATTGTAGTTCTATCTACCTGCTTATATGGACCTTAGTGGTGATCTGAACATGCTATTTCAGATTTAACACTGCCAACTTAATCTTTGATTTCTGTATTGTCAACAAGGTCCTTTCCATTCAGTCAAATAATTTGAATATCTGAAGTTGTAGCAGAGGCATTATGAAGGTTAGAACAAGGTCATGTATTGAATTATCTAGTGCTGAAGTCTACATGAACTGGTCTTCTTTAGCAGCTGTCTTCAAGGTCTTCTTGTTTCCTATTTTCAGTTACAAGAAAAATTGAAAGATTAGTTTAAGGATTAGTTGGTGAGTTCTTTGTGTTTATATTTCATAGTATCTGCCTGTGTGCTAAGGGATGTAGAGAATCTTACTAAGAAAAAGGTCTGGGTAAAATACGTATCACTTACGTAGGATAGCTTCTCCAAAGGATCTTCACCTGTATGTGTTGAATTCACTACTGGATCACTGAATCAATTTTTTTAGTGGAATATTGGTGTCATGTATGATCCTGGTTTGGGAAGAAGATCATTTTAAAGGCAGCTATCATTTGATTTATTTTGCTCAAGTTTTGAGGATCTCAGATTCTGAAGGAATTATTTGGATTCCTAAACATTTTAGCTTTTCCAGCAACAGCTCAGATTTCATCTCCCTCAAACATGCATCTTCTGTAGTTCCTTGCTTATATTTGTTGTATTTTGAATACACCTGGGTTCTGCAGTTAGTCACCTGTGTTACACTGTTATTCCTAAGGGAAGATGCTGATGGCTTGTTCCAAGAGATGTTCAACTCATTAAATAACATAGCAAAAAAAGACTTCTGACCACCTCAATGTCAGGAGAGTGCAATTTTCCATATGTTTCCTGAATTATACTTATCTGAGTGAATTAATAATTTTTATAGTTTTGCATGCAAGACATAGCACATTCTTACCAATTTTTGGCTGCTTAGTACTCAATAAGTAAGGTGTTTTGTATTCAACAAAGCAGTCATCTACCAGCTGTGTAAGGCCTTGTATGATAATAGTTAGAAATTCTCAGCTCCTTTAGAATTTTAAAACTCTTTTTGTTCTGATCATAACCATCACTGCCATCTTTCTAATCTGTTTCAGAAAGAAATTCACACCAAAATTCAAGACTGAATGGCTTTAACTTTCTTAAAGTCTGAGCAATATTTTACATAGATATTATTTGTCATCCCCTCTCTTCAATTAATTTTTCCAAAGTGAGAATTACAGGTTTAATTTCAACTTGGCCTACATTAACAGCAGGTCCAATTGATCAGAGTAGAGAATCATAGACTAGGGAATTAACAGGATAATCTAGAATACTGGATGTTTATATGCATAGCTGGAATGAATCTGCCTATAATAAGCATCAGGAATAAATGAACTCCAACTGTCATAATGTATCATATGTTTGAACCAACATCTAGATGAAATTCTTGTGGGTAAGTTTTCTGGAAAAGTAGCAGGATTATTAGTGGAAATAAGTATGATGGCAATAATATGATGGAGGTCCCTGAGAAATCATTTGACAGGCGCTTGTATTATCCAGCTCCTTTTCTCAATTAATAATTGGTATTTTGAATAAGAGGCTTCTTCATAAAGATCTTGCTGGTGAATGGAAACTGCATGCATCTTCAGGAATTCTGCTGTAATGAAAATTAACTAAAATAAAACTTGATGCTGCTGCTCTCCTTTGTAAGCAACGACTAGACCCCATAAAATGTGGTGGAGATTTTGCCATTACTCACCAAATTACACAGAGTTAAGAAAGGAGATGGTCTTCACAAGCCACAGCCCTGAATTTGAGAAATATCCCTTACTAAGTATTAATATTATCTTTTCATTTCAACTTTCCTGTATGGGTGTTCTTACATAATTACGTTCAGCATTTACTAGTTTGCAAACATTTTCTTCTTCCATTAAATGTCTTATTTTCTGCAGGCAACTGCTTGATTTCATAAGTTAAAACTATAAAAAATGTGTTTTGATCCTGTATCTAATTACAGCCTTTTGTTTGTTTCAAAGGACATCCATTCACTTTGTCTTCTCTAAGCAAACATTCAAGCAGAAGCAAAACTGTAGCTTACTAATTATTTTTTCATTCCAGGTGGTATTTCTGCCTCTGGGTAGTGTGAGCACTTATCTTATGATTTATCCACACTTTCCTTAATTCACTTTTATTTACACATTTGATGAATTCATGATATGTCAGCACTGGCAATTAGAGACCCACCAAAATGTATTCTTGGGTTACTTTTAGTTAGAACTGATGAGCTGTCTTTAAGCTACATCTTGACTATGTGAATCCACTTGCTCTACATAGATTTGTGCCTATGAGGATTACATTATTTGCATGCAGATATTCCTTATTTACTGTGCTTTTGGTTAATTTATCAATGTAGTCTCCTATTTGTTCTGTTGTTTTGAATGTCAAAACTAAAGAAGTCGAAGAGGTATTAGCCCATGGTTTTGAATAGTTTATTCCCAAGAGATGGTTAAATGTATTCAAGTTTAGTTCATTGTACTGAATTTGTGAAAATCCACTGTTAACATTCCATCTCTCTGAAAGCTTAGACTTAGCTGCATATTTGGGTTTAGTTAATACTTTGCTTTAATTTGTTTTAAGTATTTTCATATTTCAGTTTCTCTGATGTAAATAGATTTCACTTTCTTCTATGGATTATGCAATGCTGCTTTCTTAGCTTTTTCTTTTTAATCTATTCCTACTACTTATACTTCATATTTGACTGTAATTGTTGTTCCCTTCCAGTGAGTAAATTAAGTGGTTATTTCTGTATCCATACTTCCACCAGATAAGTAGAACACAAAAAAGGGTTCCTAGCATGTAGAAGACTACCTAATAGACAGATAAACCTAGAAATGCCTTCATTTTCTCTTTCTCTTTCTGAAGACCCTTTCTTTTCTATGTATTCCTTCTTTCTAAGTTACTTCTGAGCTATCTTGTCTGATATTCATCGCTTATGCATTGTCATCTACTGTCTTTCATACAGTTGTACTTCTTTCCTAATTTCTTTCTCTCATGTTCCTCTTTTGTTGCCCCAGTGCTGCCTCTAGTACAGTCCAGCAAAGGTCCATAGGGAAAGGAAAGTGAGCTTCAAATAGTCATCTTATTTTTCAGTCAGCGTAAACACATAAGATCATATGGCTACTCTTATTAAGGCAGATTGATGGAAAAAGAAGTTACAGCACTCAACAGTAATGTTGCAGAATACTTAGCTTCAAAACAGCATTAGTGGTGAACATTACTGTACCTCTGATATATAGCCCTGATATATAGTTTTCACTAGTGTTAATTTTAACCTAGCTTCAAACAACCTCCCAGCTAGACTTTTGATTTAATAACATTATCATATCAGAAGAGATTTTTAAAGATCTTGGCAGAACTGATGAAGAAAAACAGGGGGGAGATTAATTTAGTCAGAAGACAATGAAATATGCAATTACAGCAACTCACAGTAAACCTGAGCAGTCAAAACTAAACTTTTCAGATCCTGGAAAGAGAACTCTGACTTAGAGCTTGGAATTGAATGGCACTGGACTTGTTAATCAGAGTGACTAGGACTATAAATCTCTTTCTGTAGAGTTAATAACAGAGGAAACATTGAAGGTGAAGCTAGGTAGGAATATGGGATGCCTGAAAAGTTAGGTTTAGATAGGATTTTATTCATGAAATGAACCATTATTCGCATCTACCATCTGAATTTGATGGAGTGTTTGTAAGTGGCATGTTAGCTAGTTTTATCTGCATGAACTTTCTCTAACTTTGAACTGTCATAGATCCTCTTTCATGTACCCTGAGATGCTTTTCTGATTCAATTCCATGGATTTTAAATGACCATATGTGTGATGATTGAGCAATGCAGGCTTAAAACGGGAAGACTTTGTTACAGCTCTAGGAGCTCTGGATATTGGTATGTACTCAGAATGGTCTAATATGACCAATATTAAACTTTTAGAATTTTTACTTCTGAATATAGATCTCATGGTGATTAATCATACCTCAAGTACTATACCTTGCTTCAGATAGAAAGGAAATGGGAAATCTATGTTGATTCCATATGGTGAAGGCTCTGTTAATAGCACTTGATTTGTTTTGTTCTTGTGTCCAATAACTTTGCTCTTACAAGACAGCACAGAGCTAATAATAAAAGGCTGTTGATTTAAGTGTTCTTTCATTGAAATAGGCATAGAAGTTTTTTTGCTAGGAGAGATCATTCATCAAAGAGAAGTTTCCCAGAAAATCAGGCTATCAAATTGGAAAGAACCATGAGAAAAACAAGTCTAATGCTAAGCTAATAAAACCTACTGAATTCTGAAATACTAGAATTATTTAACATCTTCACTCAATTATCAAAATCCATTTTTATCTCCATTGTTCCTGTACTATCTCTATTCTGAGAAAATCCATTTCATGGTGGTTAGGTACTCTTTCCTAACTCCTGGGTTAAATTGTTTTGTAGTCAGGGTATATAATATTTTTTCATCTAGCAATGCTGTCTCTGGATGTAAGTAACTCAGCTTTCTCCATTTTCTCATACTTATCTATTTGATGTATCTGTAGTCAGTAACTATGTTCTCTCTAAATGTTCTTTTCAGGCTCAAATATCTCAGTCAACTTCTAGACATCTGTTCCTCGATACCACCTTTCTTCCTTAACTAACCCTTCTTTTACTCCTCTTAGTCCAGTTTGAATTAATCTTAGGTATGTGTGACTTGGCTTCCAGCTAATATTTTAGGTTAATTCTAATCAATGTTTTATTCACTAATATTATTAGCTTCTCATCTATCTTCATGTCATAATTGCATACCTCATTTTTTCAGGTTGCATCACACTGATGGCTTACCACCCACACTTGATCAATTCATCCAAGTCCTTCTCACATGTTTTATTCCTTTTCTTAGGAGGTATAATGATAAAAGAAATTCTTGTCAAAAATCTGCCTTTTTATTTACTCCATCTTTTAATTTCATATCATTTTTGGTCCTGCAATCTTCAAAGCCCCTCAATTTTTTTCTAAATTATAACCCTACCTCCCTCTGTGTTGATGATACCCCCCACATATGTGTTGTCAGATTGTATAATTTGTAAATGTTAACGTTTGGGGCAAAATAATTAATTAAATTTTTTAAGCTGACTAAAGAACTTCAGAAGTAATTTCTCAGCAGACCTGGGTCATTCAGCAAGAGTAGTCTGTTGACCAGAGATCACGACATCTCATGACATGAAAAATCATGCTGTGCAAGTGCAGAAGCTGCATTTCACTTAATTGCAAAGCAAATTTTCATGACTTCAAGATTATAATAGGCAAAAGTGTGATAAAATTCACACACTGTGTAGCAAAGGAGGAACATTGTGCATACATTAAAGATATATATATTTGATTGGACTTTGTCTCCTAGATTAAGAATAGCAGAACCTTGTCATTTTCTTTCCTATGTTAGTTACTATATGTACTATATCACTAGCATATTCTTGTGTAGATGTCTTATAAGGTAGAAAATTTGCATGTTAACTGGAATTGTGGAGAGCAGGCAAGAGTCAGAAAGCAATGTAGATAGAAAAGTCTTCATTTCAAGAAAGAAGTATTGTGCTGTGAGAGCCCAAATGCCAACAAATGTACAAGACAATGTTTCCCTGCGTGTGACTACTTATTCCTATTCCTGTTGTTTCTTGAAGACCCATCCATCTTTTTGCCACCTGTGATCCACTGGCTCTTTCTGTACTGTCTACTTCTTCCATCAGCCAGGGTCTTTAGCCTCTCTTTGCCTAAAACTCTGTTTGATACAAGAGTTATCATAAGGGGTAGACACTAAAGAAGTGACGACTATAAAAGTTTAATTACTGCTAACTTGTCAAAGAATCTGGTTTGTTTTTTTTCAGTTTTATATAAAAAGGTCTCCATAAATTTGTTTTACTCCTTTTTTTTTTTTTTTTTTTTTTTTTTTTTTTTTTTATTAAAATTTTTTTTTTTTTTTTTATTAAAATTTTTTTTTTTTTTTTTCATTTTCTAAATACACACCATTTATTTTTTGGAAAATAATGTATGCATTTTGTCCTTTGTAATTGCCTTATTTCTGAAGAAAAGGCAAAATTCTGTCCTATAGCACAGAGATGATTTATATTTTTCTACACTCTTGCTTTATTCTGTGGCTTCCAAATCAGTCATGAGTCCTCTGCAAACTTTCTCTAGCATAAGACCCTGTTACAGCTTGCTTCTTTTTTCAGATCTAGATTAGGATCTTTGATGAACAAGGGTGCATTGACACTGTAGGACCAGAAAAAAATGATTTAATAATTTTTTAGCATATCTGCTTCTGTAAAAATTTGCTCATATCAGGAAAAGCACAGGGCTAAGGTTAGAGTTATTCCTTGTGGCACTTTGTCAAACTCATCCCTTTCTGATTATCTTCTTGTCACCAGATGCTAGAGTGCTTTTGATTTTGCATCCTGAACACTACCTGCATTTGTCACTTGGATTTGTCATTTTTGCAAAGGAAGAAATTCCAGTCAAAAGGAAGGGAAGTCTCACTTGTAATTCTAAATTATACAAAGCAAACACCAGATGGACTGTGGAGAATGCCTTATGAGTGCATGCAATAATAATAACACAATTAATAATTAATAGCTACACTGGACTAGGCTTTCCAGCATTGCTTTGTTTGAAACGTACCAAATACTTCTGAATAACATAGGTCCATTTTAATACCCAACGTGTGAGCTCTAAGCTTATTACAAAATTGGATCAAGTTGAAATGGGCCTGATAATAGATGTGATGTCAGTCACCCCACCAGTGCTACAGGGAAAATGCCAGTCGATTTTCTTTTAGAGTCTGGAACAGCTGCTGAAATTAGAAAAAAATAATGTGTTATATGATACTGTGCATACCCCTAAGAGTCTTCTCTGTTACTGAATTAAGGAAAGTCTTAGTGAGACTCTGAAAAAGTTAATTGGCCAGCTGGGAATCTGTGTAACTTTTGACCATCTCAAAGGCAGGCACAGGAGATTAAAAAAGTAAAATAAAATTCAAAAGGCCTTGAAACATGCCTAGGTTTTAAGTGCTTTGTTTTGCAAAGGGGGAAGAAAATGTGTATCTTTATAAATCTCGTAAAATGCCAGCAGATTATATTCTAACTAGACATTAATCTGACACATACTATGCTCCAGTTATGACTGCCAGGATAAAAGGACTTGTTTAATCTCTAACTAGATCTCTTTTTCTTGTGATTAGTAAAGGTTTTCTTTCGGTTTAGCTGAGTGGCTTAAAGTTAACTGCTTGCAAATTTAATATCTTTCACGATAAATTTGATTTCCAAAGCTGCTAGAGAATCCTGCAGGCTTCCCCACTGCACTGGTTGGGGCTACTGGAGTTTTCAATATTGTTGATTTCTTGAACTGTGTTTTAGTATTGTGACAGTCAATTCTTTAAGCACCGAAGAAGAGTTGCCTTCTGCAAGTCTGACTTTTGGTTGAGCATCACTGGTCCCTAAGAAAATTGAAATGTCATTTAATATTTTCCCTATATTTGGGGAATTTATAATGATTTTGCCCTTTCAGAGTCTCTTATCTTGTACACTTCTGCTCCATACCAGAAGACTCCCCTTGAATGTGGAAGGGTCAGTCATTTTTAACTTCTGGAATTTCAGTGACAGAATTTTTTTTTTTCTCTTTTTTGCTCCGTCAGTTTGGACTTGTTAAATAGCTATAAAACTATTAAGAGACGCACATGAATTATAATCAAATAAAAAAGTCCTCAAAGGAATTCTGTTTAAAAATCAAAGAAAAATCAGTTAGCATTGATTAGCTTAATGTGAGGGGTTTTAGTGTCCCATCCCCCCTGCTACTCAATCTGTGCTCTGTGTCTACGGCTGACTTCAACATTTCTCTGCTGTCTAATCCTTACAGAACCTGATCAGCAAATTGACCTGGAGTGTAAATTGCCAACATCATTTATTCCCATTAATGTCATTACAATAGATGCCCAAGTAAACTAATTTTCCCACTGTGCAGAAAGATGTGGTATTTATTATACATCAGAAAATCCACACTGGAAAGACAACTAACAAATATGTTTGTTTGCTCCTGCTGCTCAGAGAATAACACTTTTTGCTACAAGAAGGAAAGAATAAGAATAGTTTTGGGTTTTTTTCTTAGCAATTGCAATGAAAGCTGAGGGTCAGATTCATAAACAGGGTGGCAATGTGCTGTATTAAGAAGAGTGAATTTTGAGTTAGGTTTTCCCAATTTTAGATCTAAGCACTGGAGTTCAGAGGCAGCTTCAGTGTTTCAGGCTTAATGCATATTCATAATGATCCTGACAAAATAAGAAATGACTAGAAAGAGCAACCTATGCTTTTTTTTTTTTTAACTTTTTTAGTTGTTTCATTGTAGTAGACTTTACAGTTCTGGCTCAAAGCTTCACTTGTTTCTAAGGTTTTGTTTATAAAGATTCATTTACATCTGTATATGCATCTATTTATACGTGGTTGGTTAATATAAAAATAACATAATTGGGTGTCTATGAATAGATAATAATTTTTCTGGTCTCTAAATTCAATACAGTATTTCTGCACTGACAAAAACTGTCTTCAGTGCTGCTTTCAGCACATTGGATGCCTGTTGGCACATGCTGCTAAGCATCTGCTGAATTGCTGCAATCTCAGGTGACTGCTGTGTACAGCAGCATCATCCAAGTCACAATTTGGCTTTGTCAGTCACTTGAGTCATGCCATTGATGAGCAGAAAATTTAGGTAAATTCTTTCTTACACTGGACAGCCTCTGCCTAGTTGATTCATTAGAGCATAAATCTGTAATGTGGGCACCGTGCTGAACCTTGCCTCTTCTCTGTGCAATTTCTTTTATGTAATTTAGGAATGAAAAGGAAACTTTGTGTATTATTCTGATCATTTGAGTTATATTGACATTACAGAAATTTTTTTTGTATCGAATTTATTTGTAATTTTCATTACTGAAGAGTTGTGGCGAATTTACATTTCTTTATGCATTAAAGGCTGTTTGGGATTACATACAATGAAGAGATATCCCATGCACCAACCAAATTGTATTCTGCTGAAAAATATGGTTTATTTTTTCACACTTACTCCACACCCAGGAAGTACATCCCTAGAGAGAAGAGATGTACTCAAAGCGTCTTTCATTTGGCAATTCCAAGTGACTAGTGCATCATCTGTGAGATAGTACTCGCAGAAGAGCGGGGGCCTCACATTGTTTTTGAAGGAGATTAAGTATTTTTTTTTTTTTGCCTTTGTATTGTAATTTCCAAAATCTGCCAGAAGTTCCAGTCCACTTTTAACATTTTTATAATTTATGTCACTAACGAATATGGGATGAACAAGCACACTAGATATGTTCTGTTTATATTATAGTTCTAACAGAATTTCAGAAGTTCCTAACAGAATTAGGTATTCAGTTCTTGAGAGTAAGGGAAATTAAAAACCTCTTTGCAGGAGTTAAGGGAGCTTTTGAAAATCCAGTGTAACATCTTTGCAGACTGTGAGTCTCTAATGCTTTACATTGATTTTAATATGGGAGAAATACCCCAGAAGACTGATTAAAAAGATTTCTGATGAACTGTCTGCAAGAATTGCATATTACTGTCATCATACCTATAGATTGTAGTTCAGATTTGTTCAATGCCTGGAGAAAAATCACATTCTTTTATCTAAGGACTTTTTTATTTTGGAAGTGAAACAGACACCTCTGAAAAGTAGAATTTATGAAGGCTGATTTCCTATAGTTCTCATTGTGCTGATTCTCTGGTGTGGATAGGCTGTGTAACAGCGGACATTTTGTGAACAATCCAGAGGCCTTGGTGTAAGGCAGCCTGCCTGAGAACAGTCATAGAGATGAGATAAACTGAAGGCCGTGGATTAGGGAGTAAAAGAAACACCAGCTTTAAGACCTCAGAGGCAGGTGGAGGAGAGGGGGAGTTGGGAAGTTCTGGGGGTTGAGTTCCCAGGACAGCGTTATCCAACCCTAGCATTGCTAGGGGTTAAGGTGCCCAATCAACAATTGCCAAATCCATGTAGCTGTGCTAAGAATCTCTATATAAGGTTGACACTTTGTCTAATAAAATGGCATTCGCTTGATCACATTGATCATCTCAGTGTTGTCCGTGACTTCCACGGACAAGAGGTGGTGCCCAAACAGGGACCCCCAGATCAGAATCTCTTAAAGCAGGGTAGAAGAACCGACGGGAAAAGAGAGGGCAGTGAGCCAGCCAAAATCAGCGCTGCCCCAGCGCAGGGAAGACAAAAGACGTCTGGCCAGACAACAAAGGGAGAGCCCGGAAGGCAGAGGCCTTGGAACGGAATGGAGCTAGACACTGGGAATCTCACCCTGATCAGGTGAGCGGCCGGGGAGGACAAGGGGCACTTGCTATCCAGAAATGAACAGGCAGAGATGAAGCTCCTCCAAAATATTCTCTCTAAGAGAGGACTGCAATACGATAGTGCCGCCTTAAAAAGGCTGTTAAAATGGTCCTGAGACCGTGGTTACCTATCCTTGGTACAGGATGCATTCGAGGTTCTGGAATGGGACCGAATCGAACAGGCACTGTGGGATGAAATTAGTAAGGGGTCCAAAGAGGCCCAAAAGCACTCCNGCATTCGAGGGAATGGGACCGAATCGAACAGGCACTGTGGGATGAAATTAGTAAGGGGTCCAAAGAGGCCCAAAAGCACTCCACGTTGTGGAGATTGGTTTTAGAGACCTTAAAGGACATGAAATCTGAAAGAGCGGCAGTAGCTTCTGGTTTTGTGGCTACTGCTCCTGCCCCACCGAAAAATAATGAAAGCGGCGCTGTATCCATGACTTTTGCACCACCAGTAGTGCTGGGGTCAGCACCAAAAAGATATATTTTGAGTCAGTCAAGAAAAGAGGCAAGGCCAGTGACTAAATCGGGACTGGTTCAACCAGAAGCAGAACCACAAATACCGACTTGTGAAAAAATCGCTAAGGAAGAAGCCTCCGTTTTATGGGTGTTTTCAGTCCTTCTTAAGGTGAAGGGAGCAACCCTTAAAGAGACAGACTTAAATTTAATGTTGAAATGGTCGAAGGCGAGTTATCCAGAGATTGATGAGTCTGCCATACCAGAGGTCTGTTTGTGGAATGCAGCAGGAGTTAAATCATGGGATGCAGCCACAGAAGACAGTTACACTGTGAAAAAATTTGTTAGTCACTCGGAGAACTATTTTAGAAACATCAGAGACATTAAAAAAGAGATCATGGAGCCCAGTGCCCCTTCCCACCCCCACCCTCCCGCCCTGGAACCTCTGCCGGTTGCTGCTTCAGCTGCGAAGACTGAAGTCAGAGATGAAGGCAATCCTTTTAACTCAGGCCCTATTGACCCACGAGAAGGAGCCTGTGCACATTCACCAGACTGTTGCTGTTACTGTTCCTGAGATTCTGACACCTGATACTGGTGCTGACCTGGATAATCCTTTTGACCTGGAGTGTATTCATCTGGAAAAGAAGCCTGATTTATATCCCCCAAATCCTCATGGTAAATGGGCAATTGTAAAGGGAGAAGCGAGATGGGTGGATTTCCCTGTGATATATGTGTTGGATCAAGACTCCTGTGTCAACACTCTGGTACCAAATAACACAGCTGAGCTAATTATACAACGTTTCCCTCCTCCAAAAGCATTATTGTCTTCTAGTAAAATTCCTTTTTCATGTGAATTCCAGAAACTTAACGATTTTCAGATCTCAGTTCTTTTCATCAGTTTTGATTGAAAGTGAGGGACTGAGAGCTGGAGAGATCACATTAAAAAGAGTAGATAGTCTTAATAGAGAGTTTGGGGGAAAAGAAGAGTAAGGAATAAAATACCATGTGGTTCCAGCAGTATGAGACCTCCAGACTTTATGTATATTTGGTAAATGAACTGAATTTTTTCTGTAATATTCTTCTCTATGGCTAGACACTTGTGACTTTCCCTTTTTCTTAGTATCTTTATTTTCCCCTGCTACATAATTTAGGATTGAAAATAACATGGAATATTTCAGCACTGGATGGTTATTTTACATGGGGAATTTGTATGAGTAATAGTGATATGGGCTTGTGATTTTCCCATATGTTATCTAGATGAAGACTTGTCACATAAACAAAGATAAATAGAATGCAACTTAAATTTATGATTTATAGATGTTATTCTGGAATAAGTTAGCTAATTTGTCATTTTGTTACCCTGTGAATTCATATTATTATGCTACACTTCTATCAAGCAATGAAGTGGAAAAATTAAGTTATCTTTTGTGTCAAATAATTATTTCTTATGTTTTCTAGGTATTTTCTGCTTCTTTTTCATTTTATTTTGGCAAGTAACTTGTGAATGATAAGGTTTTACTTGCCACTACAACTGTCCCCACGAGGAAATCTCAAGGGAAGATTTATTGTCCACCGATTCCTTTCAGTGTCACTGAAGTGACTGTTTTCATAATAGCAACAAGGTAGCACAGGGTGAATGGTTGTTGTTCTTGGCTTTAAAAATTATGTAAGGATAAGCTACAGTACTGTGGCAGTAATGGAAAACAGTTCAGGGAACCCAGGGAACAAGGGAGAGCACTGGGGAGTTCAAAGCATTTTAGAAAAGACATTTATTTGACAAATAAGTGCTGTGTAACCAAACTGGGTGGGAAAATATTGAAGAAATATTAAAGGCAGCTTTACTGGCTAGGAAAATGTCCAGAATAGATCCTGGTCTCAAAAAAATCTTTCAGTCTTATAAGTAAAACCTAGTGTTAAATGGAAGTGCATATGGCTAGTAGGTTCTTCTTCAAAGTAAACAGTGCTAGTGAAGACAGAGCAGAAAATCAAGTTCTTTCCTTTCCTAATTTTTCAGTGTGTGAGAAAGGGATTTGTACATGTGAGTTTTGACCTGGATTTCATATGTGGAAAAATTCGAGAATCTGTCAGTGGAATGTGTCCTGTTGTACTGCTTCCAGATTTACTTTTGATATCTCTAAATTGACTTGGAGAAGCCCATTGTATCCTACCACACCAGAGCCACCTACTCATGCTAAACCTAATGACACAAATAATAGAAGTATTGAAATAATGTAGTCCATGGGAATGGTAACAAATCAGGAAGTTATTATCTGGTTAGCAAACCAAATGATTTCAAGATCCTCTCCATTGTAATCTTTACTCTGCAAATAGTAAATTACCTGTCTGGAGGACATATGCAAAGTAACTAGTTAGGGTTTGTGTGTATGTAGTGCACACATCAGCTGAGAGTTTAGTCCTTAGAGTGACAGCATGCTGCAGTGCCTGGCAATGCCATGAAAATATGGCATATTTTCATAGGTGTGAAGAATTCCTTGTGGACTTCTGTGTCTCTAAGCTCTCACTTGTGGGAATGTGTGAAAGTGCTGAAAGAAACTAGAAAGAGTTTTTTTCAGTATTATTTCTATGTGGTCAAGCTGTACATCAGTATAGTCATGCAGTTCCTTGACTATAAGTGATCCATACCATCGCAATGCTGCAGCTTGAAAGAAGGCATAGAAGCAATTTAAGGGAGTCTGCCTTGCTAATGAGGAATACAGTGGTGATGATAGCACTTGCATAGATGATATCTTAGGTATACTTAAATATTTTTGAAGTTCTTGAATTACTTTCTGAACTAGTTTCTGAATTAAATGTTACAGATGTTGAATCTTGACAGGAAAGACTGCATATTGACAGTTCCTGCTGAGGTATACCTAATGATATAAAATCTCTATATATCTCTGGTCTGACTATGAATTCACTTCTAAAAATATCACCTTTAAAAGATTTGCATGTCTGTAGAAGATATTTCTATTTATATAATACATTGCGTAAACATACATTTACTTATCTAGGCTTATTAAATTCTGTTGGATGATTGTGTTTATCTTGGTTCTAATTGAAAGCAGAAATTCACACTTGATGGCTCTGCTGTAGTCATAACTAGGGCATCTGGGATAAATGTTACATGCACAAAACATTAACTATTCATTTATTCAAAAAATAAAAAAAAACAAAGATGCCACTGTCTGTGGTATGCTTCATGTATGAATCCTAAATCTCTTCTTCCTAAGAATTAAGTCTTTGATCTTTATCAGGCCATTATTGAACATTTTCCTACGTATTGTTTCTTGTTTCCAGTATGTTTGTTTGCTATGAATGTCATCACATTTAGACTGTCAGCAAGTTCATTTGGCAATAAGTTAAAACATATTCTTAGTGTTGTAGATGTAAATAAGGGCCAACGAAATGCTCCTTAGTCAGGAGATACTGAAAGCTTAAATCATTATCATACAAACTGCTTCATTTTCAACACATTAAAATGAAACATATTTGCTTAGATAAAGTATTTCATATAAATAACCATAAAGAATTTCAGAAAAAGATTCAGAGTAATAATAGAGCAGTTCTAAATCTCCTTTCAGCTTGTGAATCGAATCTATTGACAGAAAAAATACAAAGGCTTTTTCCACCAAACAAAAAAACCCTGAAAAAAACCCAGTAATCAACCAACAAACCAAAACCAAAAAACCAACAAAAAAAACCGAACAAAAATTCCCAACCTAAAACAGCAACTTGTAAAATATGTAAAAATGTTAATGGAGGGTTTTTTGCCAGCACAGAGATTTCAGTACACCATAAGTGTTAATATTTGAAAAACAATAGAAAAAGTTAATCATGGTGTTATAAAAGTCATTGATACAGAAAAGAATTTTTTTTTTTTTTTTTTTAAAAAGTTGCTACCGATTTCAGTAGAAACCAAATTAAATCCTGAAGAGAAGTCTTCATTTAACAGAATTCTCTATCGGTCAGTATCCATCACAAAAGCTGAGGGTTTGCCAGCAGGAAAAATGGAAGCCTAGAATGGATTTGAAGTTATACCTGTCTTTTGTATTTAGACATCTGTGTATACTCAATATCCAAACAGGATCTCATGGGTCAGGAGTGAAAACTTTTAGTTCAAAAGTTTCATCATGATCACCTTTTAAGTTTCATAATGGAGCTGTCTGGGAAACAGTGATATGCACCTTTTTATTAATAGACATATAGAGTGATGATAGCACACCAGTGTTTTGTCTATTGCTGTACAATGTTGGTACAGCATCAAGGCTTTTTCCCATCAGTCTGGGGTCAGCAAGAAGTTGTAAGGGGACACAGCCTGGACAGCTAACCTAAACTGACCAAAGGGACATTCCATGCTGTCGTGTTTATCAATAAAAGTTTGAGGACAGAAGGAGGAAGCAGGGAATGTTTCAGGTTATGAAGCTGGTCTTCCCAAGGAACTGTTGCACATGCTAAAGAACTGTTTGGTTTTTTGTTAGGTTTGTTGTTTTTTGTTTGTTTGGTTTTTTTTTGGTTTTTTTTTTTTTTTTTTTTTTTTTTTTTTTTGTTTTTTTTTTTTTTTTTTTTTTTTTTTTTTTTTTTGTTTTTTTTTTTTTTTTTT
>NDXB01016573.1:28310-44164 GCA_002631895.1 Agapornis roseicollis
TTTTTTTTTTTTTTTTCCCCCAGGAAGTAGTAAATGAAATTCTTTTTGGTTTGCATCGGTGTGCTTTTTTTGTTTTGTTATTAAACTGCCATTATCGTGATGTCAAATTTTCTTCCCTTCCTTCTGTTTTGTCCCTTCCCCATGTGAGAGGGAAATGAGAAAGAAGCTGGGCAGATGTTTAACTGCTGAAAGCAGTCAATCCACCACACCTAGTTTTGTATCTGTTCTGCTAAGATTGTTCATTTTGTCCATTGAATGTTAATGAAAAGCTTATTCTCAGTAAGGGTTAGAACCAGGATACACTTAGCTGCCCTTTCTGGTAAGCCTCACAAATGTCTAACTATGAAGTTGTTATCTGTCTTGTGAAAAAAAAAAAAAAAAAAAAAAAAAACCCAAAAACAACCCTCAAAAAAAAAAAAAAAAAAAACAAAAAAAAAACCAGCNTGATCCATAAGATAAGAGATTTAAGTTTTGTAAAAAAAAAAAAAAAAAAAAAAACAAACCCAAAACCAACCCTCAAACAAACAAACCAAAACAACGAACAAAAACTCAGCCTCTTTATATTGTAATGCTTTTTTAGGAAGGAAAGTAAGGGGTTTTGCTGCTTGCTGCAGAATCAGAAAAAGAATCTGGCTTAAACTGACACCGGGATGTAATCCTGGCGATGAGCCCCTTTGTGTTCTATCCAGGGATTTGTGTATCATCCAGCAAAGCTCTGGCTTAATGAGAGATGCAGCAAGCATGTTTCCTTTGTCTTTCCTCTTGAGAAAGCAGCACTCCATGCCAATCCCAGAAGGAAATAGTCTATTCCTTCTGAATTTCAACTGGAGAGCTTCTTTTACTGATTAAGTAGAGAAAGGAAATAAAACTTCCATTATAGATATATCACTTACAAGTTTCAGGCATTTAGGGACCCACATAGTTGCATTGCAATAGATAAAAATGCTTTTGCAGATTATTTTTGTTGTTAATTACCAAAAGTATAATTCAAGTTTAATCATGTCTACATGAGCAGCACTATTATATATGAGAAGTTTAAAGTAGATGAATAGCAGATTTACTTGCTTTAATTTTGACTTTAAAGAATAATTCTTGTATCACTTGAACCTACAGTAAATCAGATTTTTCTTATAACATTTCCCTTTCTATTGCATTTTGACTCTTCCATTTCCAAACAATGCTGCTTATTTTAGATGTTATTATTTTCATTTTAGTGACATTCTCATGAAAAGAAAATGCTAATACAAAGAGGCAGCTATTATTCTTACTTATTTCTCTCAGTCAGGAGTACTTACCAAACATTAATAATAGATTTTTGCATCTTGAATAAGGAGTCATTAGGCAAAAATAAATGTATCCAAGAGACACATATGCAATGCTAATTGACAACTGTGTACACAGAGAGCTGCCATTTATTTTATTACAGTCAAACATAACCTTTGTAAATGTCAGCTCTGTGTTCTGTTGACCAGCATTTTAATTTAGACATATTGTTCTTCTTTTTTAAGTGATTATCGTTTTATTCCCTTTTAACACACAGTTTATCTATATTAGTTGCCATTGCATATTTCATGATTCTTTTGAAAGTAACCATCAAATTATGATTATTTTATGGGGAAAATTATGAAAAAAAAATAAAAACAATGGAAACAGTATTTTTTTCAAATTGCTTCGGTAGAGGTTTTATGGTGGGTAAGGTCACAGAGGATGTATCATTTGCATTAATTACATTATTACTACACAGTCTAAATTAAACCTTACCAATGAAGAGATGATTGTGATAATACCAAATTGCCTTAACAACAAAAAGTAAGTGAACAAAGGTGAATGAAGTGGGCATTTCAGACTTTAATTAGTGTTTTCAAAGCCTGACCCAGGAAAGCTAACTGGTGTGAATAGGTCCATGTTGTTCAGAACTGTCAAAGCCTTGGTGAGTTTAATGAATCTTTCCTAGTGCAGAAGGAAGCGTCATGACAAGTGTCTCACCTGATTAGTTGATGTACAGGTGGAGGATATGGGTAACATCTCACTTTTTTTGGAGAAGAACGAATGTGTTTTTTCTCCTTGTGTTCTGGATTGCAGAGTGCAACAAAGAATCTCCCTTTTTAATATTTAAAAAGAATACTTTGCATTCTATGTCTTAGGATTTGCAATTTGTTGTCTTTTGGTAAAACAATAATTTGAGCATCACCAAAAACCATCTTTTAGACCCAAGCAAAACCTGAAGAAACCTCTGAATCAACCCTGAGGAGAACAGTCTCTAACTTCAAATGAAAATGTTTTGTAGTGAAAATACCTTATCCTTTTATTCAGTTTTATACACTAAATGTTTTGGGATTTTTTAAAAACATATAGGAAAACCAGCTGCTGATTTACTTCTGTGTAGTTCATGAACTCTAGTTGACATTTTATAGAGAAAGATTGCAAGTATTGAGCAACAACAGTAGACTCAAATTCAACATCCTTGGAGTAGGCTAAAAGCCTTTAGGAATATGTTTAACCTCAGAAGAGAGCAATTTACCATGTCTGCCTACTGTTCACTATTTAATAGGGTATAGTAAACAGAAGGTACAGAGTTTAATTCAATTAAAAGTTCAATTTATACACTCCTGAAAAATATTGTGAGGGATCTAAAACTATAACTGTATTCAAAAAACTCTAACATAAGCTCATACTATAAAAGAATATTAAAAGCTATTAACAGTGTATTGTACAGATGACCTCTAATTTATTAAGTCCCTAAGCTACCAAAATTCAAGTAATTTGTCGTAGTTCTTTTTCTTATAGACGCAGCTAAAACCTTACAAAAGAAAGAAAAATATTAGAACAATAGTGGCTAAAGATTTTTTATTCCTATGACTGAGCATTTATTATTTTTTTTTTAAAGTAGTAATAAATGCTAGACTTTCCAGTAAGGCAACAATATTTGTTTTATGCATTATACTATTTACAGCAGAATATACTAAATATTTCAACATACTGTTTCTAAAAGTTGGCAAGTAACTTAACTCTGTGTGTGTCTTTCTATTTGGTGATATAAAAAGCTAAATCATTTATGGGACAGGATTTTGCAAAATATTCTTTAAAAAAATATATATATTTTAAGCATTCTTCTGTTGATTAATATCAGGGGTCACACAAGTGTTAAAATACTATTTTCAGAAGTTTTAACAAGAGAAAGTGACTACAGATTTTACCAGTATAAAAACTAAAACTAAAATTAATTTATTTTCCCCTCTGTAATTATTTCTCACACATGGAACACATTCACCCACACAATACAGAGCCTTCACCCCCACTCAGTCAATCAAGCCATTTATCCTCAGGGTTTAGGAAGAAAGGATGTGATAATAGAGGGCTTTTTCTATTTTAAAATGTTAGAATGTTGCTTAGTTACTGTGGAGCTCATCTTCATTGAAGCATTTAAGTAGGGTTGTATATAGATGACTGGTGTGGCAAATCATACTGAAATTATTTGTTACTTAATTTTGTAAACAACTATCTACTCTGCATATACAGTTCCATTTTTAAAATGTGGCCAGCAAACGGATACTTTAAAATCTGAATTCAGCATTTAAATTATTATGAATTACTCTAGGTGATTAATGTTGCAGAAAATGGGAGCATAGAAAATGAATTTGAATTGTGTTCTAAAAGAAATATTGTTGTAACTTTTGCAGTGTGAGAGGGAAAGTGTATGCAGAGAGATAATACAATTTAGTAATTTCAAATATAGTATCTTTTGTCAGATCGTATATCACATCACTGAAGATCATGGTAGGGAATAAAATAAAGCCAGCATAGTCTGGTATCTGACTGTCCTCTGTCAGGTCTGAAAAGTGGTTGCAATGTTTAACCTAAATATCACTTGGACATAATATTTTCTTTAATATTGTGAACTTACCTTACCTAAACTTCTATAAGTTATTTCTCTGAACCCATTACAAAACTCCTATGATCGATGTACAACTTCTTGTAATTCCTTGGGTAAGTGCTATAACTTTCTTTCACTTAAAAGCATATAATCAATGTTACGTAGATTATTTGTCGTTGTAGGGTCTGGCAAGTAATTGATTATATTTTTCCTTAAAATTTCTGAAACTAAGGGATGAGAAACACTGTTCTTGATAAAAAGTAGCTACACAGGTCAAGACACATGTTCCATAAAGACAGGTGTGCTTCACTTTACACAGACCAGTAATGTCACATTGTATGCAGGGGCGAGGTATGGGATGCTGGAAGCTGAAGTATGTGGATGAAAACCTTGTGTATGCAGCTCACCTTTAACTGCCAGCTTCTTGCTATTCTGTTTGACCTTACTTGAGTACATGTTCCCAGAGGCAAAAGGCAATAGCATCCTAATTCCACTGTGGTCTCTTGTTAACACATTTCCATTCTCATTTGCCATGAGATGGAAGATTCCACATGACCCAAAACAAAGGCTTTCTCATAGACCAGTAACCCATTAAGCTGTAGCTATTTGAATGTGAAATTCTGAACACATCTCATTTGGTAGTTTAGTTTGGGATGTCTGACAAACAAGAATGCTTTTTAGGAATACATTTTAGGAATGGATTCAGTACAAGTGAGAATATAGGATTGTAGATGTGAAAAAAAAAACAAAACCAACCAAACAAAAAAATGACACCAAAAATCACACAAGGTATTCTGGTAATTTAAAATTGCTTGTAATCTTTATTTAGAAAATATACTCATTATCTTTTGTTTCTTAACAGAAGTTTGAAAAGTCAAATATTTAGTTATTTTTATCAGAGTGGTCTGATATGTGAAAGTGACATTTTCATCTGCAAAATGTCTTATCCACATGTTGAAATCATATTAAAGCAGAACTTTCTCTTGAAATGTGGCTGCTACCATAGATGAACAAAGGGACATGGGTGATATGTTTGTGTGATTTATATGATTATTATTATTATCTAACTTGCAAGATACTAACATAGAAATGCCTGATTTAAATTACTCTGGTTAAAACAAGAATCTCTAATACGTAGAAGAGACCATTACTTTGGCTACAGTTCAGTTGTGCCCAAGATTTACCATGGACTTTTCAAAATGCAAAAATAACCAGATGACATTATGAATGATTTTAGGGGGCAAAAATGTTACCTAAATAGCCAAAATATTTTTTTGTTTACTTTTGAAAAACGTTTCCTGTTTGATGTTTGTTATGGTGGGAAAAGAAAGCTGACATACAGCTACAGTGAATATTAAAACATAAAACAAAAAAAAAATAGGAGTTAATAGAAGTGAGTAGCATAATGAAATGTTCAACTCCAGAGCAATTTAAATTGACTGTTGCATTGGTAAATAACTCTGTTTCTGTAGTATATAGCAGCATTTTTGTGCTAGCTTAATTCAAACAGAGATGACTATTAAGCACAGCCAGAATACAGCCTTGGGCAACTTTGAATTATTTACTCAAGCTAGTAGGTTCTCTGCAAATTCTGACCTCTGTATCCTCATCTAATCATTTTTCTTTGGCTATGTTATTAATTGTTGGTCTTATATTTCCATTTAGTAAGGTACTTATACACTTTCAAAAGAGAGACAAGCCTACCTGGTCAGTAATGAGTACTTGTTTGGTCTGCATTATCCACAGGAAGATGCTGGCTGGCTTGGGTCAAATGGTTATTTAGTTTTAATTTTGCACCAATAATTTAAAAGTCTTACTGCTTAGGTATACTTTTTTCACAGTCTGCTATTACAGCCACTTGCATCTGTTTGCTGGTGTTCCCACATGAAGGGTTAGAGATGTGGCATGCTGGACAAGAGGAAGCTTTTGATTACTCTGCTTTTCTCAGTGAAATTGGAAGTGACCTTTCATGTGAAACCATAAAACCTGGCTTTGGGAAGAACCACTAAAATTCTTTCACCTTTAGAAGCAGAAGGCAGAATTGATCTATGTCAAAAGGGGTATTGCTAGCAATTGAAAAAGTTTATCTTTCCAAAGCCTATTGAGTTGAAATGTCCTGTATGTTTATCATTTTGTTGAGATAAAAGAAACAAACTTTGGAAACAGAAGGAAAGTGTAGTAGTTTGTTTGAGAAATAGTTTGAGTACCTCAATGTCCATCTTGCAGTGAGGATGCCAAAACTGAACACAGGATTTAAGGTGTGGCCTCACCAGTGTCCAGTACAGGGGGATGATCACTGCCCTGTCCCTGCTGGCTGCACTATTTCTGAATACAGTCCTGGATGCTGTTGGCCACCTGGGCACAAACTGGCTCATGTTCAGCTGTCAGTCAACACCCCCATGTCCTTTTCTGCGAAGCAGCTTTCAGCCACTCTTCCCCAAGCCTCTGGCATTGCATGGGGCTGTTGTGGCACAAGTGCAAGACCTGGCACTTTGCCTTGTTGAACCTCACACCATTTGGCATGAGCACATTGTGCTGTCTGCAAACTTACTGAGGTTGCACTTGATCCCCTCATCTAGATCACTAATTAGGTAACTGTAGTGGTTGGCTACATCGCGCTTTACAGAAGTATTGATTGCAGTCAATTTGTGGTGTTTGAGACTGTTGTCCTTCAGATCTAGCACTGACTCTCGTGAGACCTCAATTGGTCTCACAATACTTGGGAGTATTGTGATCAGTTCTGGGGTCCTCAACATAAAAAGGACATGGAACTGTTGGAACAAGTCCAGAGGAGGGCCACGAGGATCATCAGGGGACTGGAGCATCTCCCATATGAAGACAGGCTGGGAAAGTTGGGACTGTTCAGCCTGGAGAAGAGAAGGCTGTGTGGAGACCTCAATAGCAGCCTTCCAGTATCTAAAGGGGACCTATAGGGATGCTGGGGAGGGACTCTTCACTANTCAGCCTGGAGAAGGCTGTGTGGAGACCTCAATAGCAGCCTTCCAGTATCTAAAGGGGACCTATAGGGATGCTGGGGAGGGACTCTTCACTAGGGACTGTAGTGATAGGACAAGGGGCAACGGGTTCAAACTTAAACAGGGGAGGTTTAGATTGGATCTAAGGAAGAAATTCTTCCCTGTGAGGGTGGTGAGGCACTGGAATGGGATGTCCATAGAAGTTGTGAGTGCTCCATCCCTGGCAGTATTCAAGGCCAGGTTAGACGAAGCCTTGGGTGTCATAGTGTGAGGTGTCCCTGGTTATGGCAGAGGGGTTGGAACTGGGTGATCTTAAGGTCCTTTCCTACCCTAACTATTCTATGATTCTATGATGAAGATATTTAACAGAACTGCCCTCAGTACTGAACCCTGGGGAACACCTCTTGTGACTGACCATCAACTGGATTTAACTCCATTCACCACAGCTCTTTGGGTGTGGTCATCCATACAGTTTTTCACCCAGTGAAGATGTCCTGTATTGACGCGGGAGTCATGAACAATGCTGGGATGATCAATGTGATCAAGTGAATGCCATTTTATTAGACAAAGTGTCAACCTTATATAGAGATTCATAATACAGCTACATGGATTTGGCACTTCCCATCTCCCCATCTCCTCTGCCTGCCTCTGAAGTCTTAAAGCTGGTGTTTCTTTTACTCCCTAATCCATGGCCTTCAGTTTATCTCATTTCTATGACTGTTCTCAGGCAAGCTGCCTTATACCAAGGCCTCTGGATTGTTCACAAAGTGTCCGCTGTTACACAACCTATCCACAGTCCTGGGTTTAGCAGTGGCACTCATCTTTTTCTTCTTCATAGTAACTGGTGCAGCACTATGTTTTTTGACTTTCTGCCTGGGAACAAAACGGATAACAGGAATGTTTTTAGCTACTGCTCAAATATTTGGTCTGAGCAAGGACTTTGTGAGCCTCATGCTCTGCCAGGGAGGAGGGGAGGCTGGGAGGAAGCAGAGACAGGACACCTGACCCAAACTGACCAAAGAGGTACTCCATACCACAGCACATTATGCCCAGGGTGTAACTGAGAGTTACCTGGAAGGGCTAGTCCTCTGGGGGGGTTGGAGGAGGTATCCCTGCTGCTCGGTCAGGCAGGGTGGGGGGTGAGTTATCTGTTGATAGGTGGTGAGATGCTGTATTCTCTTCTCTTGTTATTTCCTTTATTGTTATTATTATTGGTGGTAGCAGTAGTGATTTGTGTTATACCTTAGTTGTCTCAACCTGTGGGAATTGCATTCTTTTGATTCTCCTCCCCATCCCTCCGGGAGCAGGGGGAGGGCAAGAAAGGAGGGGTTGAGTGAGTGAATGAGTTGCGTGGCTGGGTTTAAACCCATCCAGGTCATGAACAGCCAGTTTCAGCAGGAGAATACTGTGAGAAATAGTGTCAAAGGCCTTACAACAACATCTATAGCCTGTTCCTTATCCACTAAGTGGGTCACCTTGCCATAGAAGAAGGATCAGATTAGTCAGGCAGGACCTGCCTTTCATAAACCTGTGTTCACTGGGCCTGATCACCTAGTTGTCCTGTACGGGCCATGTGATGGCACTTGAGATTGTCTGTTCCATAACATTTCCAGGCACCAAGGTCAAACTGATAAGCCTGTAGCTCCTCAGACCTTCCTTCCAACTGTTCTTATAGATGGCCATCATGTTTGCTAATCTCCAATCAGCCAGGACCTCCATCGTTAACCAAGACTGCTGATAAATGATTGAAAGTGGCTAGGAGAAAACTTCTGCCATATTCCTCAGCACCCTTTGGTGGATCATATTCCTCAGCACCCTTTGGTGGATCATAATCTTCAGCACCCTTTGGTGGATCCTGCCCAACCCGATAGACCTGTGTGTTTAAGTGGTTTAGCAGGTTACAGACTATTTCCCCTTAGATTATATGTTTCTCATTCTGCTTCCATCCTTGTCTTCTAGCTCAGGAGTCTGGATACTCTGAGAACAATTGGTCCCATTAAAGACTGAGGCCAAGAAGGTACCTCAGCCTTTTCTTCATCCTGTGACTATATTTTCCCCCACATTCAATAATAAATGGAAATTCTCCTTAGCCCTTCTTTTGTTACTAATGTATTTGTAGAAACATTTTTATTGCCTTCTGTAGTAGCTAGAATAAGTTATCTGTAGGATTTTTTCTTTCTAATTTTTTTCCCTGCATAACATCTTTGTGGTTGTCCTGAGTTGATTGAGCTTGAACGTGTGTCTGTTTTCAAAAATCTTTAACTGTGTAACATATTAGATATATTTATCTACTGAAATTTAGCAATGGAGTTAGTGAAGTTAGTTGATGAGTCATCTGAAGAGGCAGCAACAGTTATTTGATATGTGAAATTTCCTTGTTAAATGCTGTGGTAGCCAGGTAATCAGCCCTTTGCCTTTGACACACCCCACTTCCCCCTACCCTTTTTTCATCGCAGGCAGAAACTACTAAAAAATCAGTAGTATGACCCTGATTATCTAGGATCATCAGAGAGAAATAAATTTAGAAAATAGGTTGGTCTAGACTCTAATTATGTATTTTCAGACTGTCTCTATTTGCCTCACACATTTACATACATAACTTTTCTGTGGAAGAAGAAGAAAACCAAAATATGCATCCAAAAATGAGAAAATGAAATGGTGCATGTTCATTGTAAGATACGACCAGACTTGTCAGCAAATAAATAAACAAATAAAAACCACAGTAAGCAAAACAATTATCTTTACTGAAAAAAATTCTTATAGACATTTTGGAGTTAGCTGGGAAAAGGAAGTGTATAACATGAAAAAAAAAAAAAAAAAAGAAAATCATCATAAACAAGAGAAAACAGAAACATNTTCTTATAGACATTTTGGAGTTAGCTGGGAAAAGGAAGTGTATAACATGAAAAAAAAAAAAAAGAAAGAAAATCATCATGAACTAGAGTACACAGAAACATCTACAAATCACAAAACATGAATTGACCTTAGGACATTCTATTAACTTGAACAACAAAGTAATAGCTACTACCTTCAAATACATAGAAAAGAGAATAAATGAAATTCTGCTGCAAGGTTAGCAAACTGCTCATAATAAAATAAGCAAGATCCCATGAAATGCTTTTTTCCTATCACAAGAATTAAAATGTAGAACTATAACAGAACAAAAAATTAAGTCTGAAATCTTACTAGAAGCTACCTTTGACTCTTTCTCAGTGGTCCATTTGTAACTGAAAATTGCAAAGAAAAAGGATGAAAATCCAGAGTAGTTTACAAACTAGGTACGTATGGTCCTGTGCATACAACCATAACTCTCTGTATAATGAGGTCTTCAACTTTGAAATATCAATAACTCTAAAAAAAGTTTATAAATATCTGTTTGCTAAATGCTCATAAATAGTTTTCTAGAAATAAGCAGTTCTTTAGTCTGATAGTCTTCGTCCGACTCAATCAAACATTTTTAAAACATTTTTAGCAAGTGTAAAAAGATTAATATACTTGTTTAGTAAAGCCTTTCATTAAATGAAACAAAGAAATAATTATGTGGCTTTGTCACCCTTCTGTTTTCCCAGTTGATTCTGAGGGTCCGGAATATTTATTTAATAAGTGCCAATTTTCAGATAGAAATTCAAGTCTATCCACTCATGATTTCATACTTCAAGTCTCTTTAATGTAGCTGTGGAGGGTGAGGTTTAATAACAACAATTTTTCTGACAAAGTGCTTTGTAATTCTGTGGAGTTTTTCCTTGAAAAGCATCTGAAATTCTCCACCAAGATGGTATTTGAAGAACTAGTAAGTCCTGCTAGTAGCCTTAGTAATTTTTGCAGAATCAGATATTCAATAAAATCTGCAAAAGTTATAGTTCAGTGAGTGTGAACTACAATGGGAGAAAACTTTCTGGTCCCCTTGGAATTTCAATTATCAGGTCTTTCATAATCATTGACACAAACTTAGGCTTCCATTTCTTTGAGTTTAGTTTGTATTCCTGTTGGCGCTCTATGTGGTCCTCCTTTTATTGTTATTTTCCTCACATTTGCACAGCATGCCGTTATTGATTTTCATTCTTTTCTAAGGCTTAGCATCAAAGTCTAATTTATTGATTTGCTTTATTGATAAGTTTTCTAAATTGTTAGGCATTTTCACAACCTGCCCTTCTACTCTATTTTTGCTAGGAAAAAACTTCATAAGGTTTTCTATAACATTACAGATTTGTTATCTTCTGTATAACCAGTGATCGACTTTTTTCAACAGGTTTAATGTAAAAAGCAAAAAAGAGATGTCCTTCTAATAATTCTTCTAATTATTTTAATGGGGCATTTAAATAATTTTTGTTTTAATAGAATTGTTAAAGTATTTTGGTGGATGTATTAGATAAACTAGTAATAAAAGCTACAACTGTACATGCCTAGTGCTATAAAATCTAAAAGAGAGAACCAAGAGTAATACTGACATGCATTACACTTACCTACATTTATGCATAACCTACTAATATATTAATAAGCTTGCACTTAAATATTTTCTGTTTGAGTTGAAGCAATTTCATTCATTTTTCTGTTGCATAAGACTGAAAAGGTCTTCTAGCTCTTCTAATACAATCATGTGTGTTGCAGATGCTGCACTGTTTAGCTGCTGTTTCCATGAGAAACCACAATAAACTCAAATCTGCCTTCATCTGAATTACTTTATTTAACTGGTCACTGCTTTACAATATCAAAATATCCTATTGATAATTTGCATATAGTCTCATTAAGGTTTCATTTTTAGGTATTGCTCCAAAAGATTCCATGGCCTTGAAAACATAGTGTCTTTGCATAAAAGTTCTCTTAGAACTTGCTCTTACAAAATGCATAGTTTTTTCTCAAATACAGTGAAAACTCATTTTATCTTCAAGATCAGGAATCAAAACTCCTTACTAATATTATTAGAATTGCAAATGGGGTGATTTGCCTCAAGCTAAAGAACATTCTTTGTGTTCTATTATGCCAATGTTGGAGTACTAAGAGGAAGTATTTAAAAATGATAATTAGTAGACCTTTCAATATTAGATAGTGACTTTGTAAATTTCTTAGATTTCAATGAGTAGAAGTAAGATCAAAATTCATTCCCCTATGTTTATATAAGGTATGGTCTGGTTTTGCTTTCAGGTATGCTAGCAGAACCCTGTGGTTTAGAAACTATTACAAATTTTGTCTGCTTCGTGGAGACCTTTACTGTATATTAAAGACTGAAGAATAAAAAAGAAACTCAGCAGAAGTAATCATTTTGCTTGTTGTGTAATGAGGAAAGCTCAATTAATATTGTGGAGGCTATTCAATGAGCATTTTAATTGCTAAAGTTTGGGATAAAAATTTTACAAGTAAAACTCTTTAGGCTTTCAAATTATTCAATATAAGAATCGTACAGCATTTGACATCTAACATATGAAATGTTTCTACATCTGTCTGAAAAGAAAGTCAGCCTATTTTCATGGTGTTAATCACTTTTATTGCATATACTACTTCACAGTATTCAATTTGTCACATGGAAGCATGTGTTTTACAGTGTATGGTAGATTCAAAATGGAAAAGAACCCTTCTTGGAAGGAGAAATGTATTAATTTCTACCAATTTAGCTACTGTATAATTATCTTCTGTAATACCATCTGAAAGGTAAAAAAAGATAAATGACTGCAATAGAGAGACATCACACATGCAGAATGAAGGTTCAGAAGGGCTCATTCAACCTCCATTTTACTAGCAGTTTCTTTCAGTCAGTCAGCATTACTGATTGATTCTTAGTATAATCTAGATAAATGATTAAAATAATAACTTACAGTTTAAAGAGACTGGAAAGAGATTGTTAAAAAAAACCCACATTTGCTTCAGCACTATGGCATGATTTCTAGATGTGGAACAATTAGCAAAATATGAATAGTTATTAACAATTAAAATATATTTTCCATATTGAAAAATACTTGTCATTTTTCTTTTTCTAGAAAGCCAAATGCCACCCCTACATTTTGTTTTCTCTCACGTCTTGTAAATTGCAAGGATCACAAATATGGTTCTGTTTTTCATAAATTGTGTGTCGTGTTTTAAGCTGAACCCAGGACATTGTGAGAATCAATTACTGTGACAATGATACAGGGTTATTTTTTTTCTGACCCTCCTTGTCCCTTTTCACCACCTGTGTAATAAGCAGTGGAAAACATAATAATTTTCAACCCTTCTATAATTTACAAAAAATTCCCATTCATACAGGTTAAGTACTTGATTTGTGGCTGGATACGGGGAGAGATAAAGACAGATGAGAACTGTTAATTTTAAACAATTGCTGGCACTCTGAAGACCCTAAGCATACCACTACCAGTTAAGGAGAGTGAACATTATTTATGCTGAGCTTAGTGGCCCCTAAATCCTGCTCTGCAGGGAGGGTGACCTCTTTAACGCTCTAATAAGGTAGATAGGAGTTTCAGGAGGCATAGACCTGCCCGTGTCAGGGTGAATTGCTGGAGATCCACATCTTTTCTTAGAAGCAAGAAAATTTAGTCCAACCTTGTGCACACAGGGGAAGTCATCTTTCAGGAGTGCTTACTCTCTCAAATTGAAATTTAGCTCCTCAATGGGGAGGAGTTGGTGCTACTGACCCTAGTTTCTGCTGCTGCAAGCAATAGCCCCTGACAGAGGCATGTCCTCCAGTTGGGGAAGGAGTAAAGTCTTGTTTCTCCTATTGCAAGGGTTTGCTGCTTATCATTTCATATCTGGGCTGAAACAGGGATTTGCTCTTCTAGGTATCACTCAGCAACTAGATTGTGGGGAGTGTTTCAAACTCTTTTGGGGCTCCCTATTCCAAGGGAGAAGATCACCTTTGCCTGTACCTGTGCTTTTCCTTTTAGTTTGGCTGTAATGATTAAGAACTGTCAGTAGGGAAGACACAATTCATCACTTCTGTGCAGCTAGAAACCTAGCTATATTGTTTTCAGCTACATGAAGGGAAAATCAAACCAATTCTCTTGGGTTATACTCTTCCCCATAGTGCTTATGTGAAATAAATGTTTAGTGATCAGTTGAAAATATTTCTCACCATACCTGAAAATCTAGGATAAATATTTCACCCTCATAGTTCTAATTTTTGCTGTTGTCAACATGCATCTTTTTCACTTCACTTAGTGTTCTTTAGCCATTATGTCATTGGTATGAACTGTGAACACCATAAACTAAGAATGCTATATCTCCTTGAAGCACAGTGTCTTCTCATTGTCATGTCTGTTTACCTCTAACAGCAGTGAAAATCTTTATTCTTCCCCTAAGTCACTAAATGACCTTGTTTAGGGGAAAATGTTGGAGCTTAAAGGTTAGTTTTTACATGCCTGTTTCATGAGTTATCTAGCAAGTATACATGAGCCCATTTTGGCTAATAAGGCATGTGTTTGGTAATTCATGTTGTGTGCTGTGGAGTTCAGATTCATTGGCATGTGCCTGATATTGTGACATTACATATGAATGGTGAAGAGATGATAGATGGCATTGTCATAAATAACTAGTTCTTTAGGAAATATGATAGCATTTTAATTTTTAGAAACTGTTAATTTAAACGTCTGGAAGGTAGATAAGGGTCTTTTTCTGAAACTCTATCTCAAGGCTGGCTAGACTCAAAGGAATTATTCATATGATTAAGGATCTACTGAATCTGCTTTACATTTGAGTGTCAAATAACTAGAAAAAGCAAATTGATTTCTTTGTAAAAATATCATGGGTTTCCGAGCCCATGAATTGCTGAACTTGTATTATGAAAAAATAACTTATTTTGAATACAAGATAATTAGATACTGAGTGCTGTTTATTCCCTTGCGACAGAGCCTAGCCTTCTACTGGCCATTCCTGTATTGTATTGTCACAGTAACTTTCCAGTGTGATAATGTAACAGTGGTGTGGTTTTTGGTTTTTTGTTTGGGTTTGGTTTGGCTTGTTTTTTTCTTTTCCTGTTATCTTCTAGACAGTGCAAAACACTTTTCTGTTGGGAACAGAAATCTTTTGTTGCTAAACATAACTTATTTCACAAACAAGATTCTCAAGTAAAACTCAAGAAACTGTCTTCTGAAAGAGCTGCTCCTATCGCTCTTTGAATAAAGACGATACTTTGCATCTGCTTTTTGATAGCTTGGACCATAAAATAGTCTTAGTTTCCTAAGCTTCAGCTCTAGGGAACCCCCATTCAAATGTTCAGGGCTAACTAGGCTGCTTTTCAATCCAGAAATACTACATTTTTGTGTATTTCTGGAAGCATATTGCAATGTACTTTTTAAGTTGATCATTATATAATTTCACCAGAATACTTTGAAACATGTTAATAAGACATAAAATACCTTTAGTTTATAAGAGTAATGTGGATGATATATATATAATTTTTACTCCTGTGCTCCTTCACATATATTTTTATCCTGGTTTCTGTATGAAAAACAAGCAAGTTTATGCTTGCCTTGTGACACTGGTTTCTTTTCCTCATTAGCTGCCCTTTGAAGAAAACAAATGAGGTCACGTTAAGCATTTGTGGAATTGAAGTGTCCCTACCAATAATTTATACAGTTTCTACTTTGCATCTTAACCTGCAACACATGTTCAACTTAACCTAAACTAATCATTAAAGTTTTTTAAAGGTTTATGATTTATAGCTTAAGGACAAGGTTTCTAGCTTATAGCTTTTCCTTAAAGAATATAACAAGAATTAATATAAACCAGGTTAATATTGATTAAAGTTTTTACAACTTGTAGTGACATGTTTTAACTAAACTTCCACGTTATCATTTTATGTAGATTGGTGTAGTTCTGTACAACGATTTATTAGAACCGGCAGTCCCCTGAGCTGACAGAGTGTTACTATCAGATATGTAGCAGTATTTTTCTAATGGTTGACTTATATTAGCCATTAGATGTCTTCTAGGGATGATGGAGTTATCTGGAAAGATGAAAGACTTGTTGAAGAAGCAGAGAAAGTGAAGTTTGGTTAATGGGGTCCTATGAAAAGAAAA
>NDXB01016574.1:0-19777 GCA_002631895.1 Agapornis roseicollis
TCCAGCATCTCACCACCCAAACAGGAAAGCAAGACTTCAACCCCTCTTTCATTGCAGCAATGGCTCAGGACTCAGCAGAATCACTCTTAAGATCCTAGACTCATAGAATAGTTAGAACTAGAAAGGATCTTAAAGCTCATCTAGTTCCAAACCCACTGACGTGGGCAGGGACACCTTCCACTAGGTATACAAGAACCAAGAAGATGGACCACTTGTTTCTGTGATCAACTCCGGCTTTGCACCGGACTAAATCAATAGTTACCCCAGATTTACACACCAGTAGCAACAGGGACTCCAGGGGAACTCATGTGGACCGGTGACTGCAAGAAAAGAAACACAACCTCAAGCCTCCAAAGCAGGAGCAACTCCTTTCCCTTGAAGCCCTGCCAGAGTGGGGTAGTGCTGGTGTTTCATATTCCCAAAGTGCTGGGTGCCAGCTAGTGAAACTCCAAGCCAGGGAGACATAATGCACAACCCCCTGTGCATTTTGAGGTACATTGCTGATCTTCATCCAAACAACAGCTTGAAACATCTGCACGATTGAGGATCTGCTTGAAAACAGCCCCCTTACCGCAATTCCCCTTTGCTCACCCTTTCCCAAAGCCTGGTCTCTTTTTGAGGGGAAGCTTTCAATGTTTCCAGGGTTTTCTTGTGTTAAATTAGATCAGTTTCAAGAAACAAATCCCAGTAACCTCAGGTTTGGTGATTTTCACACTCCCTTGAGGATGCTCTGTGAGAGCCCTTGGGAGAACAGATTTACAAGTGCCTGGAGCTCCCTTGTTTTCTCTCCCTATAGATCTCCCCCTTAAAACAGAGGGGGATTAAGAAAAAGGCTTTTTAATAGTTATTTAATCAACCTTTATCAAGTTGCATCTAAAGTTTTCGTGGTCCATGGGAGGTGGTGAAACAAGGAAGTGAGCGGCTCTGCTAGCACATCCAGTGGGAAACAAAGGGGAAGGAGAAAGGGTCGGCGATGGTCTGACACTTATTTTGAGCGATTACTTGACCAAAATGCTCCTTTTTTGGCCGAAACTTCTCTATGTGTGCAGCAGATGGCGCAGCTGCAGTAGCTGTCCCATTGCCACCCACTGTGCCCATGCCAGCCTCATCACCATCTGAAAGGTCATCCCTCACTAGATGGTTGTCTCGTCCTGCCCCTCTTTGACAGCGTTCTGCACCATGCAGCCTGCAGCACTGGTTTTTAGCAGCCTCCAAGCAGTTTCCAGTGATGAAAGTGGGTCACCAGCTGTCCCAAAGAGGGGGGACATGTCCATAAGGAACGCATGAGGCACAGCTCCATCATGCAGAGATGGATGTGCCATAAAACCCACATTGGTACCTCTTGGGATGCTGGCATCAGTCACAGCCCTGAGCTCAGCCTGAGCCCTCCAGCTCTCCTTGGGACAGTTAAAACAGGGCAAGACAAAGGACAAGCTGCAAAAGGGGCCATGGGGAGCAATCCTGCATTGGCTCAGGTGCTTCATTTCCATATCAGGAGGGAAGAGCCATGCCCTCAGTGCAGGGATTGCCTCTTTAAGTGATGCCAGTGGGGGTGATGGAGACCAGAGCCAGGAGCCAACCTCCTCCCACTGCCTGCACCCTTCTGGACCGGGCTGCATTCATCCTAGAAGACTGGTGCTTCTCATCATGTCTTATGGTTCCCACTGGGCTACTATTTCTGTCCTGGAGTGACAGAAGAAGGCAGTATGAAGCCTTTATTTTGGGGACTCCAGGCTATCTTTGCAGGCTTTGTTGTTTAAAGGGACATGTCTGCTCCCTTTATGACAATTGCCTGCTTCTTCTCTCATCTTCAAAGGCTACAACTTATTACACTGCCAATTTTGTCTTGTGCCAACAACTCCCCCCATCCCTCTGTGTTGAGCAGAGCATGGCCATTGCTCTCCTTTTCCTCTTCTTTTTGTTTTCTCTGCTTTTGTTGTGCTATATTGGAGGAGGACCAGATAGCTGCTTGTGAAAGGGAGAAACCTGTGTTTGTACACAGATCTCTTGGCAGCTGGGAAAGAAAATACAGAGGGGAAAATACCCTGTATGGGAACGTCTTGGCAGTTGGTGGCACATAAACTACAAGAGGAGGGACACAGAGCAGGAAGGAGGAAGAGTTAAAGAAGCCGTTTTGGTGAGGAGGTGGCCATGTCCTGTATCTCCGGTTACAGCTGCCTTCTCCCACCCATCCCCTAAACTGGGAGCTCTTCAAAGCTTCTTGCCCTCGGCCCATGGCCTTGGGAGTCAAGGGAGACAGCCACAAGCAGGCTGCCAGGCAGCCCAATGCCATCTTTGTCCCTGTGGTAGCACTAAAATCACAGCTGGGAAGGCTCTGCGGGATTTCTTTCCTTTCTGGGTGTATTTCTTCCAAGAACAGGCGCGTTTCTCTTTATTCCTGGAAGGACAAAACGTCAAACCCCGAAGTGCCCAACCCTTGCGTGGAAACCTCTGCATTTCTGCCCGACAGCCACAGGGTGTCAGCAGCTATATGGAATGCGTCTCCTATAGGAATCCCAGCTCCCTGGGATGTCCCAGCGCTGGTGCAGTGATCTGAGATAGAATCACAGAATCATAGAACAGTTCGGATTGGAAATGACCTTAAGAGCATCCAGTTCCAACCCCTGAAGTATCTGAAGGGGGCCTATAGGGATGCTGGGGAGGGACTCTTCATTAGGGACTGCAGTGACAGGACAAGGGGGAACGGGTTCAAAGTGAAACAGGGGAGGTTTAGATTGGATCTAAGGAAGAAATTCTTTGCTGTGAGGGTGCTGAGGCACTGGAATGGGTTGGCCAGGGAGGTTGTGAGTGCTCCTTCCCTGGGGGTGTTCAAGGCCAGGTTGGATGAAGCCTTGGGTGCCATGGTTTAGTGTGAGGTGTCCCTGNGTTGTGAGTGCTCCTTCCCTGGGGGTGTTCAAGGCCAGGTTGGATGAAGCCTTGGGTGCCATGGTTTAGTGTGAGGTGTCCCTGGTTATGGCAGGGGGGTTGGAACTGGATGATCTTAAGGTCCTTTCCAACCCTGACCGTTCTATGATCACCTCCCCAGACCACCAAAGAGAAGCAACTTCCAGTAACCCAGCTCAAAGCAAGATATTTCAGCTGCAAAGACCAACCTGAAAGCAAATGAATGAGAACCAAGCAGCCCTTGTTCTGCCTGGCTCCAGAGACCATCTTGCTGTCACCAGTCACCTGTGTGCCTTCCAGGCATTGCGCTAAATGTGGGATTCATCTTGTTTAACATGGTCTTCCTGAAACTCAGACATCTCACCTAATGAGTCAGGCAGCTTTCCCCTTCAGTCAATGGGAAGAGACAGGTTTTCACCATAGGGCGATTTGTGCCATCCTAAATAGGTGTCTCAGGCAGCTGGAGTGAATTGCTTTCTGAAGGTGCCAGTCTCTCTCCATTATCTATAAATGGCGAATCATTTCCATTTGATGCTGATGACCGACATTTGGTGAGACAAATTTCAGCCTGAGTGACTGCCTGGCATCTCTCACAGATGGGTCATGCACTCTTTCCTTGCTGTCCATGTGGGAAAAGGTGTGGGGAAGATTTACAACATAAATGCTTAATTTTGAGGATGGTGTTTGTATGCTCAGCACATCATATTACAAGAGGGTTGAAGAGCTGTGCTTTGACCCCTGTCTGTCTTGGAATGTTCTGCTGTTACACAGTTATGAACCAACTCCTGCAGAGCTGGAGAGCTACAGCCATAGAGATTTCTCTTCTTTTAGATGACCAGAAAACAGGCCACTGGGCAACCATCAGGTAAGAGCTAACAGAGCTTGCCTTTAGTGCAGAGCTCAGAGTAGGAAAGAAATGCTTTCCAACCACCATCCTTGTTGCATGCATATATAGAATCATGGAATGGTTTGGGTTTGAAGGGACCTTAAGCTCATCCAGTTCCAACCCCCCTGCCATGGGCAGGGACACCTCACACTAGACCATGTTACCCAAGGCTCTGTCCAACCTGGCCTTGAGCACTGCCAGGGATGGAGCATTTACCCCTTCTTTGGGCACCCTGTTCCAGTGCCTCAGCACCCTCACANACACTAGACCACCCAAGGCTCTGTCCAACTTGGCCTTGAGCACTGCCAGGGATGGAGCATTTACCCCTTCTTTGGGCACCCTGTTCCAGTGCCTCAGCACCCTCACAGTAAAGAACTTCTTCTTTATATCTAACCAGAACTTCCCCTTTATATCTAACCTGAACTTCCCCTGTGTTAGTTTGAACCCATCATCGCTTGTCCTATCGCTACATGCCTTGTTCAAGCTTGGATCTTCCCATAACTTCATGGTTTGCCAGTTGTATCACACTGCTGCAGTGCAGCAAGGTGGCCAGTTTGCAGCATATCAGAAGTAAAAAGGGTCTGTTAATCAACTGGGACTGGTAAGAGTGCCCACGGACTGCTCAGGTATGTAGAGTGCATGCCTTCAACCAGAGATGTTG
This sequence comes from Agapornis roseicollis, assembly GCA_002631895.1. Lineage (NCBI taxonomy): Eukaryota > Metazoa > Chordata > Aves > Psittaciformes > Psittacidae > Agapornis > Agapornis roseicollis. The sequence goes on from NDXB01016574.1 coordinate 4,452, forward strand.
GGTTATGTACTCTGTGCTCTCCAAAATCACTTCCACCTTCTTTGTGTTAAGGTTTAATCATAAACAGCCTGTGGCCAGTACCGAGGTGCCTTATTTATAGATGATAAAGGATGGAGCAAGCTCCATAGTGTTGGAATTTGGTCTGTGAAACCATATAGGAACATATATCAAGATGGGGTCAGTTTTAACATACTTAAGCCCATTTGCAAGGCCCTTATGACCTTGGTTTCTATGATTTACGGTTGCAAATAAGATGCCACAGACAACTGTAAGAATAGTTTCAGGTGCAAAAGCACATTTACTGTAAGGGTGGTGAGGCACTGACACAGGCTGCCCAGAGAAGTGGTAGTGGCAGTGTTCAAGGCCAGGTTGGACAGAGCCTTGGGTGACATGTGAGGTGGCTCTACCCATGGCAGGGGGTTGGAACTGGATGATCTTATGGTCCTTTCCAACCTGAACCATTCTGTGATTCAGTGATTGATCAGCTATGAAGGAACCTGGAAGAAACTGGTTATGGCCAAGCTCATTGCCTTCCCAAGTGCTGTACTGTGCTGAGTTAGAAGGGAGCTTTGGCAACAGCTCTTACAAAGCTTTGTGTCTGTCCATCATCTCCTACAAGTCTCTGCTTCATCTACACACAAGTGCCTTATTTGGGGAAGCTTTGTCCTGCTCTTCTTGGGGACTTCTCTTCCCATCCTTCTCAATGCTTTTATCACCACCAGCATGGGCTCAGTAACAGTTTGGATCCCCAGTTAACAATGGGAAAGGGACCCCTTTCTGCACCTGACCAGCACTAAGCTCCCATGTCTTCCTGTCTAAAAAAACCCAAGCGAAGCATCCTCTGCCTCATGCTGCCCCATGGAGTTCCTCCTGATGGGGACCATTCCCAACACCACAACATGAACCAGGCAGCAGGTCGCCTCCCAACATCTGCCACGCACATTTCCCATCCTCCGCAAGGGGCTTTCAAAGCAACCCTCTGCTGGGATGTTTGTACAAACATGTGTATTTACTGTGTCAACACACATTAGAGAGCAAACACATTAAAAGGAAAGGAAACAAACTACGAACTGAGGCTTCTCCAAACCTCACTCCAGCCCAGCCCTTTTCCTGGGATCTCAGGTTGATGCTGAAACTCTTCATTCCCACATCCCAGTCCTCTCCCCAGCTTGTGTATGCCACAGGGATCAAGCCTTTCTATGCCTTACATATGCCTGAAGATGGAAAACTGAAGTGATAGAAGGCTCCTTGGACATTTTTGGATCAAAATCAGTTGGAATGGAGCAGGGAGTACAAGGGATATGGTGGTGTGAGGGAGAGAGGATCGCTAGAGCAAACATCACTGGCGCAGCCATCTCCAGTACAGTTCTGCCTTGCCAGCAGTAAAGTTTAACCTGAAGGCATCCCCCTCCTGAGATTCCTCCCATCCCAGTCCATGGGGAACTCTGCCAAGACACACAATCCCCAGGCAGAAGACACGTTCATCCTGCCGGACCCGATATTTAACAAGCCTCCATTTGTCCCAAAGAGGCCAAGGATTTCCGGGGTTATTCATCCCTGCGCTGCTGCACCCATGAAGAGCAGCTCTGAGATGCACATAAAAAGATGTTTAAAGACAAACAATTCCTCCTGACTCGTCGCATACTGGATCCAGCTGTTGCTTGCATTCACTGCTTGCTTCTTCTCCAGCTTGGTGCACAACCGCACGTGTGTATGTGCATGAACACCCAGACAAGACAGACAGAGGTAATTATAAAGCTGAAGCCACCTAGCACTTCCCAGCTGTCAGCCCCAGATAAAAACCATCGTCATTTAAATGCAGAGGCATCTACCACTTAAGTTAAAGTAGAATCCCTGCTACAAGATGCAAAGAGAGCAGATTAAATGTATCTCGGAGAGGACAGCGATAGAAACGTAAGTCCAGCAAAACCTTAGGCACAAAGAGAACAAGATATTGAAACCAAAATCATCCAAGGACATAGGGATGCTGTGCCATGTGAAAGCTTTGCTTGGCTCATCCCACAGCATTGGTGGCAAAGACATCCACTAAACTCCATCCCCTGCTAAGAAATGCCCCCAGGACCACGCATCCAAGTCTGTGCTGGTATAATACAGTTAACAACAGCAGCACATGGTAACGTGGTTATACTGGGAGCAGGAATGACCCCAGAATCCTGAGCAGGTCCCTGCATCGCTTTGCATTGCACAGCCCCAGAATGCCCACACCAGGCTGCCTGTCAGAGGAAAGCCTGGCTCTTGGGATAGAAAAGGGAGGGAGACCTTAAACGTCAAATCAAAGCTAAATGATGTGATTGACACTTCAAAGGGTGTTTGGCACCTTGCTGACGAAAACTCTCCATTGCCTTGCAGGACCAAGTGCAAAGAGGAATTCCCTGACCCAGATACAGTCACCTACCTCAAAAGCATCCTGTCATGCTTGCCCACAGCCTGGCAGGTTCTGGTCATAGGGGGTTCATCCATCCAGGATGGAGTCCTTGATGCCATAGGATGCTGGTGATGAGAGAAGGAATCCTTCCCATAAAAAAGACGCAGGGGAAGCATATAGGTGAGCAATCTCCAAGAGCTACTACCCATTTGCTACCTATGGGAATTCAAGGCCTAATTCTCAGAGCACTGAGTCCAGAGTTACTCCAAAGCAACCTGAGCTTTTGTAGCATGCATCAAGGTACTGCTTGCTGGGGGAAAAACCACGCACAAGCCCTTAGTAGCATTGGTTGTAATTGCCCTGAATGGCCAGGATAAATAAAGAAGCTTGTTAAATCAGGAAAGGCTGTGAGCCCGCTGGAAAGCAGAGCTTGGAACACAGGATGAGCTGGATGAATAGAAGAAATGGCTCACAAGAAGAAAACAGGACTGAACTGAGGGAAGGTGAATACTCAGGGGCAGACAAGGGGAGCAGGGGCTCAGTGGCAGGGCAGGACTGAGGTAAGGGAAGCAGTGAACACCATGTGCTTAAGTCAACAGCGCTGGGCTGCTGGAGGAGATGCAACCCCCCTGCTCTGATGGACAGCAGGCACGTGTGCTTGTGAGCGCATGGCACAGCCCATGCTCTGGTGGTGCTGCCGAGGCCAGGGGTGCAGGGGGCACTTCAGGAGGCCAGATGAAGAGGACAGGACTCGAGGGGACCCCTTGAGTTTATACAGCAAGGCAGGAGGAACCAGGGCTGTTCCGTGAAGATGGAGGGGAAGCAGGATGAACATCTTCACATGCGGAGGAGAAGAAGTGCAGAGAATAAACCTTTCTCCATGTCTGGTGTGGGTAGTCAGTGGGTAACAGCAGGGAGACTGGCTTTAGACATTAGAGAAACTTTCTAGCTATAAGGGTAAAGAAACCAGTTTGGGGAGCCTGGCAGTTTGATGGACAGGCTGAAGAAGTTTCTCTAAGGGGAGATACAGGTAGACTTGATCCTGCCCACAGCCAGATGGGCTAAAGAAGCTCTCAGACATCTCCCAGCCCTATTTTCCATGGCTCATTGTAAGCACCCCCACGGACAGAGGAGGTTTTGGCTGGGACTGGCACTGCAGCTGCTGCTTTGGATGAGAAGAGCTGCTCCCAACCCTGCTGAGCTGGCAGGGACTGAAAGCCACCTCCTAGAAATGACAAATCCCTGTTCCTCACCCCTGCTGCTTTCATTCAAGTGGTGGATACTGTTCAAATTAGCAGCCACCTGCACTGCCAGGAAGACATAGCTCCCATGAGTGCATTTACCCATGTGTTGCACATCCTGGTACACGTTGCTACATCCCATGGCTCCAGGCGTGAACCCTGTTGTTCCTAGTGGCTCAGCAAAACGAAGCACAAACGGCTCTTTTCCTTGGACACCATGGGACACGATGGCTCTCCTGTGCATGCAGGGCAAAGTGTGGCAAGGTTTTGGAGGGATAACTGGTGTCACGTTGTCACGGGTTTGGGCTTGGTGTCAAAAGTTTCTGCTTCAGCCTTTTCCATCTGCAGCCTACCTGGCATCATTAATTGTAGAACCCCAAACTGGTTTGGATTGGAAGGGACCTTAAAGCTCCCCCAGCTCCAACCCCTGCTCCCACAGGCAGGGACCCCTTCCACTGGAGCAGCTTGCTCCAAGCCCCTGTGTCCAACCTGCCCTTGAGCACTGCCAGGGATGGGGCAGCCACAGCTTCCCTGGGCACCCTGGGCCAGCACCCTCAGCACCCTCACAGGGAACAGCTTCTGCCTTAGATCTACTCTAAATCTCCCTTGTTTCAGTTTAAACTCATTGCCCTTTATCCTATCGCTACATGCCCTTGTAGGAGACAGAGGATGTGGAGCAGGTGGAGGATGTGAGGCAATGGAGACCAGTTCCTAGAGCCCATCACAAGCGCCACCACCAGGCCCTATTCCCAGGAAGAATCAGGACAGCACAGGCCATGGAAAAGATTACACCACCTGCAAACCCAACCTTGTTGGGATGCGTGCCCTGCTACCACCCAGATGGACTGAATCTAGGTAGGTATGAGGAATAACTGGTGTGTAACAACCACAATGCTTTGTCCAAAACAAGCAACAAATAAGCTTTCCTCCCTGTGATACAAGTCATGCTGAATGCCAAGCTTATACCTGCCTGCAAGCACCCTGAACACATCAGTCCTGTTACACACTATTCCTGCATCATTTGAACTGGTCTTCTTTGACAGTTACTTTCTTCCTTATGGCTATTTCCATATTACAACAAGGACAATAGCAATGCCCATCCCTGTGCAGTTTCTCTCCCTCAGCACACAAAGGAGAACATGCTCAGATGAGCAAGCCATGTGCCTGAGCAGGTACAAAATGAGTATATTCAGTGCATTTTGAGTCTCACCTGGCATCAGCCTCTTTCTAGAAAACAAAGACATCCTATCCAAAAGAAATCATTCCAGGATCACTCCTGGATCATAAATGCATCCAGGACATGCTGGAGTTTCAGCTGATTTCCCTGGCTTAGGAAGACACAAATTCCTGTAGCTGAATGTGTGATGCGAGTGAACATGTCTCTGTTTATACACTCAGTCTACATCTGCTGATGGCAAGCAACTCCTAGAGACAGGACACAAGCATAGATGATGGACCTTTATGTTTAACCATTATGGCTATTCCTGAGTTCCTGTCTGCAAGGGGAATTGTAATTAAGGCAGTGGAAATGGTTTGCTTCTGGGGCAGGCAATAGAATGGCTGTTCCACACACTCCTGGCATTAGGCAAGGCAAAAAGCAATGAGGACATGATAGGAAATTAGGACCAATCTTCCTTGGTCATTGGCAATCCTGAGTGAGAAATGGAGAAGATTATATTAGTAACCTTGAACATTAACAGCATGAATGTGGATGCAGCCTGATCCTGCCAGTAGCACTTTGCAAGAGATGCTTAAGCATTTAATAGGCTCTTGCCCAGACTGAGCCACAGCAGCATCAGGAGCAAAGCAGTTCCTGAATGCTGAACCCATTATTCCCCCCAAACAAGCTATCTCATCCCCATGCCTTGCCTTTGCAGCAGCAGCACCAACACTGCACTCTTCTGTATCGCACAAGCCCTGTACAGCCAGATGTCAAGGGGTCAGCCCCATCCATTGCTCCAACACAGGGCTAGAGGACATGCACCCTGCACGGGGGCACTAAGCTACACTACAGCTGCTTTGCCCAGGGCCAGAGCAGGCAAAACAAGGCTGTATTTTACAGCTCTAAGTATCTACCTGCAGATGCAGCACGAGCTGCAGTTAAACTGCAGCCTGAAGGCACAAGGCCAATGCGTTCCTCTGAAAGGCAAGTGGAGGGTGAAGGAGAGCACAGGGGTGGGGATGCTTAATTCATGATAAATTGCATGAGGCTGTAGCTACCCAGAGGTGGAACAGGAGCCAAGAGGTATTTGCAGTAATACCTGTCACCCTTCTAAGGTGAGATCTGAGCACACGCAACATAGAGACCCATATTATAAAACTGCTTGCCCAAAGTGTTCTATTTTATGGGATATTTGAGGGGGAATTGGAGGGAGGATGATTCAGGCAAGACAGTCCCTAGATTAGAGGTCAGGAAGTGGCTAGGTAGGACAAGCCTAAGTTATGCTGCTCTGTATGTCCAAATCCCAGGTTGGATCATGATGTGGAGCAGGGTATTTAACTCTGCTTGAATTGAAGGGATTTTATTTAACCCTCAGCAAATTTAATCCAAAGCAGAAAGTTGGCTGCAGCATCGCATGAGCTTAGAGCTGTGGGGTAATAACAGATGTGTGTGGAATCTCCAAGTTAGGGCCCCAAATAGGCAAAAGGCTGGAACAGCGTGTCTGAGTTAAGCATACACACATGTCCCGTGGCAATGAGTAATGTTCAGTCATGTGTTCAGCCGCTTTGCCAAGGAGAAGCATCCAACAGAAAGGCTGGAACAGGTTAGCAGAGCCAGGGCAAGTTTGGGAGGGCATGAGACACGGAGCAGATGGCACAGGTTGAGGACAGCTTTGGGTCTGGGATAGTGGTCAGGTAGACAAGGAGAAAGTGCGTCGATGGAGTCACGTAGAGGGTAGATGCCGTATCTTAGAGCAGATAAAGATAAGGTGCTTCATCATGTCTTTGTAGCAGCTTATTTCACAGCCTGCTTTCCCCACGCAACCAGCCACCTCCCCCCTCCTCTAGCAAAGGTTTATCTGGCTGGAATGTTCGGTTCTAAGGACACAAACGTGCTGTATTGGAGCATTATCCCCCTGGGAGGTGGGTCAAGGAAGCTCCTGTAACGCTCTGTGCACAGCCAAGTCAGGTTTCTCGCTATGTGACATGCCGCAGCCCAAAGGCTCCCACAGCAGAGACTGAATATTTATGAGTGTAAGACAAGGAGAAGCACACCTACAAGACACAGGTTGCAATGTGGCCAGAGCAAAGGGGGAAAACATGCTTGAAGGGGGGTTGTGGAATATCAGCTCTGGATTTGCCAGCCTGCAGAGAGCAGGAGATACCGGAGCTACAGACCTGCAAGGCCATTTATTTGCTGGCTGATCCCAAGAAGGGATGCAGTTAGTGGTACACGTATGAGCTGTAAACCGCTCTGCTACTGCAGCTGTGCACGTTAGGAAGGGCCCCAGGCTGGCAACCCTCCAAGGATGTCTCCTCAATGCAGACACAAGGGAGATGTGCTGGCGTTTTGACTTGCATCTCAAAATCAGCGTTAACAAAGTGCCTTCTCCAGGCTCCCATACGGTGCAATGGAGATAAGCAACTCTTCGAGGTGCTTTGTCCCATCAGCAATAGGCACCTAGTTATGAATAGATGAAACCTGCTGACTAGAAAGGAAGTTTAGCCAAACAAATCAGCCTGAACCCAGAGCTTTTCATCACCAGCGATGTTTGCTGTGGAAGGGAAACATGGACTGGATTCATAGCACCCCAGAAGAGATGATATGATGGGACAGCTCTGGTGTGAACTGTTGGGTTAGAATATTGCCCCACAGAGCTCCTTGGAAGCCAGCTGTGATCCACTCTGATTTGCAGATGACTAGAGACCATCCCCTGAGCCAGAAAAGGGCTCCAAATGCTACCTCCAACTTGTTTAGGGTAGGATTTGCCTTCAGTAGCTCTGATCAGTTCACTTCTTCAGCCAGCCTCTCCCAAGAAAGCCAAGCACAGGCACAGCCCATTCTGCCTTCATGTAATTCCTAGACATGGAAGCGCAAAGTTTGCAGAGCCACATAGCCCTCCATGTAGTGGCCAATATCCCTGCTTGAACAGCCACCTCATCCTTCCCCTTAGCCTCCAACTTGGCATCTGCAGCAGCTTGGCTGGGTCAACCAAGCACTATGAAGCCATTGCCTTTGCCAAAGCGGATGGTACCACAGGATGCCATGGGAGGAGGAGGAGGAATGTGGGAAGAGAGACTTGGCTCCTGCACAAACCCCACCAGCAGCCAGTGAGAGGCTGGTCCCCATTCCTCCCCCAAGATGCTGCTTTGATTTTGTTCCCTTCTCCCATCTGAGTGAAACTCTCTGGCTAGACATGAAGGTTTTCAGCATCCAAGGGGCACCCGATCCCTCTTCCCCCCTGGGATTGTCCGATGGGGAAGTGGCAGCGAACTGACAGGCGAGAGTTGAGCCTGCCTCAGAAAGCTGTCAGTGTGGCAGGAGGAGTCCTCTCCCCACTCCCTCTTTGCTCCCTCCTTGCATCAAGAGTTATTTTAAGTCCCACTTGTGGCTGCCTTTGTGATTTCCCTGGCAAAGCTGCCTCCTGACATCAGAGCAGGGCAAACAGGCTGCTGGAAACCACAGGAGCAGGGAGGCACCGTTCCCCTCTCCGGTACCACTGCACAGCGGATAGAGCACAGTGATCGTCCCCTACCTGATCCCTGAAGATGATCCCTGCTGTAGGATCCAAAACCCACTCCAAAGACCCAGAGGTGTGTCACCAGGTTAGGGGAATCGGCTGGATTGAAATGGTTCTCCCTTTCATGCAGATCACAGAATCATGGAATGGTTTGGGCTGGAAAGGACCTTAAGATCATCCAGTTCCAACCCCTGCCATGGGCAGGGATGCTTCACACTAGAGCAGGTTGTTCCAAGCCCCATGCAGCCTGGCCTTGAGCACTGCCAGGGTTGAAGCATTCACCACCTCTCTGGGCCATCAATCTGTGCCAGAGCCTCAGCACCCTCACAGTAAAGAGCTTCTTCCTTATCTCCAACCTGAACTCCCCCTTTTCCAGTCTGAACGCATCACCCCTTGTCCTATCACTGCAGTCCCTAATGAAAAGCCCCTCTCCAGCATCCTTGTAGCCCCCTTCAGACACTGGAAGCTGCTCTGAGGTCTCAGCGCAGCTTCTCTTCTCCAGGATGAGCAGCCCCAGTGTTCTCAGCCTGTCTTCATATGTGAGGTGCTCCAGCCCCTGAGCATCCTTGTGTCCCTGGTCTCCCATATAGATCACCTGGCTGCTATATGGCTTAAACATATGTTAAGCATCCCAGAGACTCAGCCGGTCTGGGGTGCTTTCAGCATCCAAAGAGCCAGTAGCAAGACATCAATTACTGAGATACATTGTCCTTATATCTACAAGTAGCCTAAAAACCCTCTTGACTGGCTGCTTGCTTGGTGTACTTAGAGCCTGAATCAGGAGAATTGAGTGTTAAACTATAGCCCCAAGGAAGAGCATTGTTGGAAGGAGCTTCTGGCTCAGCTGCTCTGTGTCTTGTACTGGTCCCATCAGCAAAGGGGAAACATGGACCCACCCAGCGAAGCCGTGCCAGTAGGACACAGTCCTGGCTGTCACACTGCTGGGAATCTAGGCTGAGGCTGCCGTGCTTCGAGCACAATGTGTGTCACTAATTACATCTGTCTCTCTTAGCTTGGGGCTCCCAGCAACCACCAACCCCTGCCACCGGCTTGGATCATGAGAGAACGATGGAGAGCCAGATCTCCTCCGTATGGGGCATCCTCTAGAGAAACAGCTCTGCTCATTCCTTTGTCACTGCCTGCTGTCAGGATGGTCTGGAAAATGTTTGGGCTGGTGTTCATGCCTCTTCCTAAGATCCTCCTCTGAGTGACAACAGGGAGGGAGCAGGACATGTGCTGGAAGAAGCACTAAACTCACCCTGGGGAGATGCTACCACTTGGCAGGAGTTGGGGGAGGCTCCCTACCAAGGTCTGCCCTGAACCAGCTCTTGAACACACGGGGAAAGAGGTTAGCCCAAGATCAGTGTATAGGAACAAATGGGCATGAGCTATTTTGGCAAAGAGCTGTGCATAGTAAATCATGGGTGCTGTAATCATATCCATGGAAAGCTGGTTATTCAGGCTTGACATGTCTCGCCAGAAACTTCAGCTCTGGCAGTGTTCAAGGCCAGGTTGGACAGGGCTTGAAGCAACCTGATTTAGTGGAAGGTGATCCCTGCCCATGGCAGGGGATTGGAACTCCATGATCTTAAGGTCCTTTCCAACCCAAACCATTCTAATATTCTAAAGGCAGAGGAAGAAAGAACTGATGCAAGGGCAACCCAAAGATCTATGGTTGTCACTTGGCTTCACGCCCCATGTGGTCTTGAAGCCAGTGTGTCAGGGACACGGTGGCTCACCCTCAAAAGCAGAGCTCCCTGCCACTGCAGATCCAGTGATTTGGGGGATCTGAGGCATGAGGAACCTGCAGTGCACAGGGGTCGACTGCAAGGAACTTGTATCCTCTTGTATCCTCCATTGCACAGGTATGAGAGCCTATGTATAGCTCAATGCATAGCTTATATATATACACCATAGCTCATATATATATATACTAAATAGCTCAGTGCTGACCCATGAGGGTGTATCCTGATGCTCCAGTGCCATGGTCTGGCCCAACATTACCCCAGCATCCTACAGCGAACAGCCTTGAATACCCCTGTTCTCTTCCCAGCCTAAATGTCACAAGAAGTGTCACCCAGAAGACAAGGGGTCTGCAGCCACCATTTGGCACTCTTTGTGGCACCTCTTTTTGTGGAAGGTCCTGAAATGTCTCAAGGACACAGAGAGGAACAGTAGAGTGCATCTGTGCATGGCTAAGGATCTTCCGCCTTTGCTTTGACTCTGTGCCTTGTGCATGATGATTCTGAAGCACAGCCTGAACTCTCCTGCTGCTTAACAGGGGAAGTCAGAGCATCTTGGCAGGATCAACTTGGGAAAGTCTATGTTGGGAATTGGCTTCTCAAAGCAACAAAACCACTGAGCTCAAGAATCAGCACTTTGGAGGAGCAATCGAGTGCCAGGAACTGGACTGGACACTAGGCCCACAGGAAGCAAATGCAAACATCAGCCAGAGGTTTAGGCCAGAAGCACTTACCCAGCACCACTGGTTATCCAGTACCATTGGCAGTCAAAATGCACACCAAAGAATTACCAGACACCCATTTCTTGGGTGCTACATTGGGATATTGGGTCCCTATGGTTACCAGTCAACATGGGACTTTATCTCTGACATCCCCTTCTCCATGCTAGCAACTCTCAGTATCTTTGAATATGCCACTCCTTTCCCAGTGGGATGCAGATGCCCACTGTCAAATAGTCACAGCAGAGAATGTCAGCTGGTGAATGAAGTAGCTCCTGCATTCATGCACCAAGGTTTCTGGTTTAATACATAATGTGGGAGGCAATCAGCTCAGGACCACCAAGATCATGTATCTTGAGGTCCCTCATCAAGATACAAGATACTTTTCCACATGTGGAGGACCAGCTGTGTGTTATAACCCTAAACTGAATGATAGCTTGGAAATAAGAGGTGCATTGCACCCCAGCTACAATATCTCCATGTCTCTAATGGGTGAAATACCACTGCTGGAGGTCTGGATAATAGCACAGATGGCAAGTCACAGGTTACTCACATCACTGTGATTAAAACCTCATGCTTTACAGTATCAAACAGTATTACAGGTGACAGAAAGATTAGCGTAAATGTGCAGCATATGACCCCCATACCACATCTGGTCTCATTTTAAGTGGGTTTCATTTGTTTCTCCCAGACCTCAGAGGTTTTGGTTGGGCTCATGACAGCAACTTAGACAGATTTGATGATGATGATGGTGTAGAAAAAGAGGTGCAATGGTGACTGTTAGAAAGGCAGTAATGGACCTGGAGTAGCTGCACTCTGAGTTCCTTATCCAAAGGGCATATATAAAATACAAGCACTCACATTCATTGAGTGTGGTTGAAGAACTGAGGTTGTGCCCAACAGCGGTGATATAACTTTGTAAGATAACCCCAGCACCAGCTGCAGAAGGGACCCCAGACACAAAGCTACTTCTCCCCTCAGGGTATGACTCTTTCCCATTCTGCCTGGCCTCCCAACACCCTCAGGAAGGGACAAGGGGCTCCTCTGTCCATCAGGCTGACAGGGACGGCAGTGAGATTTCATGCCTGCCATCCACTCAAGCTTGAGGCCAATAAGACACAAAAGAGCTTCTGCCAGTGTGTTCCCTGATGCCTTTGCTCTGTCAGGACAGCCAGATCTGACTTCCCTTCCCCACCATTGTTCAGCTCTGGCATGAAAGCATGACATAGAGTCCTCCCTTTTTATCTCAGGCTTGTTCATAGACACAAAGGTGATGGGACATCCTGCTGCAGCTCACCTGGAATGAGTGTGCAAAGCAGCTTTGGCATGCTGCCCTGAAAAGCCAAGCCTGGCTGAGCATCACACTGATGGCAGGAGGGTTGGAGGGCTGCAGACAAGAAGAGGCTAAGATGGGGCTGCAGGAATTAGGTGATAAGACCGAGAAACACTCTGACAAGGAAAGGAACCACAAGAGACCATTACACCTGCCTTTTTCCCCCTGGTTGGAGGCATCTCCACTCTGTCTCCAACCTGGATGAACCTCACCTCCTCTGGGTTTTGCTCACTGGTTGCTCTCCACTCTGTCTCCAATTGTACAGCAAAGCCAGAGGACCACAGCAACTACAATCCATGTGGCTCCTGGTCTCATGTCCTATCAGGAGCTGGTCCCTCCCAGCTCCAGTCTTGGCTTCTTCTTACCAAGGTCATGGATTTATATATAGATAGATACCAGTTATATAGATAGATATATAGATACAGATATAGATATATAGATAGATAGATATAGATAGATACCAGTTCTGATAGCCATACCTCTAAGCAGCATCAAGCTCCAAGGCTGGTGATGTACCAGCTCACCTCTGTGTTGTCTGCAATAGGAGAACCAAGCTGACAAACTCCAAGAGCTCAGAGCCAGTCCCAGAGGTGGACTTCACCCCTTGTTCTCACCTGCTCTGCCCTGCTCCCTTCGCACCTCTGTGCCTTGCTCCCGGGCAGCAGGGCTTCCTGGTCTTTCAGCTCTGGATCTCTCTTTCCACTTACCACCCTCTCATCCCTTTCCCTGGCCCTCACCACCATGGGAAGGACACATAAGCAAGTCTTCCCTAACTTTTTCCAGCCATATGGATGCTGTGCTTTCTCACAGGTCCTGAGGAGGGTTGACAACAAAGATGCCAACACATTCATATAACGCAGGAGACCCTGATCCCCATCATTTTCTTTCTGGGGTACAGGGGGGCCAAAGTGCCAACGTCCATAACCCACCCTACCACCTCCAGGCATGGGGATGCCTGAGCCTTGGAGCTTCCATCTGGATGCATCAACCAAGTTCATGCCCAGTGGTGGGAGCAAAGTCCCTTCCCACATGTGGCAATAGCAGCTGTCCCATGAGCCCCCAGCTCTCCTCCATGTATTAACAAGCAGCTTTGCTCTGCATCACCTACCTATATAATGGCAGCAGGAGTTTATACAACCACAAATGAATAGCGCAGGAGAGCAATCAGTGCAGAAGGAGATACATCTTAATGAGCTCACTGGGAACAGGATGGGAAGGTGAATGCTGGAGACACGCTGCTTGCTGCAGCCTCTCCACCCTGCCAGCTGGGCAACGACTTGGTTCACCCTGCCAATGATAACAGAGCACTGGCACCAGTGCTCACCCTGCCAATGGTAACAGAGCACTGGCACCAGTGCTCACCCTGCCAATGGTAACAGAGCACTGGCACCAGTGCTCACCCTGCCAATGGTAACAGAGCACTGGCACCAGTGCACCCACTTTAGCCGCAGCGGCTCTTGGTTGTCTCAGGAACCCAAGTCAGGAAGAATGCTTTTCCACTTGCCATTCCTCAAGGAGGGAGGAACATCTCTCCCAGCTGCTTCGGCTGAAATCCTGTCTTTATGTAATCAAATGTGACCTCTAGCTGTCTGTGTTTAAGGCTGCCATCACTGCGCTATCATTCAGACAGTTAGGACTAAGTCATCCATCTCCTCAACTATAAATACCTTATAATCATCCCACAGGACCTGCGGTACTTCATAGATGAAGATGCCTGGAGAAAAAGGGTGGTTCAGCTCTAAGTGTCACTTCACTCCTGTAATGCAGCCGCCTCTCAGTGTGGAATGTAGCACAGCTTCACAGCTTCTGGGAACTTCGACCAGCAGAAACCCCACTGAAACTACCAAAAGGATGGAAGAGCCCCTGCCACCCAGGATAATGCAGCGCATGAATATAAGCGCTTCTGCAGAAACTATGGCCTGTGTGTTCACCCCACATCGCTTTCGGCTTTGCACATGGGAGCAGTGCAAGAGAGGGAAAAGCCATCCAGGCTATTTCAGACCACAGCAGCCAGGCTCTGCGACGTGAGGCGCAAGACTGATCAGAGCACACACAAAGCCTTTGGAGTAGGCTGCTGCAAGGAACCCAAACTGCCGGCTCTTATTTACTCCTGTTACACAGTGTGATGTTAATTTGACAATTACTGCTGGGGCTGATAATGGCTGGTCCCACCTCCTCCCAAGCTGCACCTGCTCCCCCTCCCGGTCCTGCACTCCTTGGGAATCCACAATGAGGTGAGACCTCAGCGGCAGCATTGTGCACGGGCTCTGCTTTCCCAGCCCTGCCTATTCCGGACTGAAATCCTCCAGTTCACATGAGGTGTGCAATAAAACAAGTGCAGTTGCCTCATGGATGCATAGAATAGTTAGGGCTGGAAAGGGCTGCAGGATCATCTAGTTCCAACTCCAATACCATGGGCATCTGGAGTGCGTGGCAGCAGCTTTACCACTTGCTTCATTCATAGACATCACTCTCGGGCTGAAGACACCTCTGCTAACTACTATCTACAGGCACATCTTGCCTTGAAAGTAATTCCCTCCTCCTTCTCCTTCTCCTTCCATGACTGGGGAGCTTCTGGTTACCCTGCAGGAGGGGGAGCATCTCTCAAGCAGGGAATCTCTGAGCATCCTCTGCCTGCACAGAGGGAAAGGCACAGCATGCAAGTCATCACCCTCAGCCACTATTGCAATGGGAGGATGATTCATTTGTTGGTTGCTTGGCGGGTGGTTTGAGGTTGGGTTTATCTGTTATGGTGGAAGGGAGGAGAGAGTGCATCTGGTAGTAAATAAGTCACATCTTCCTTTTCCTGTGCAGTTGTAGAGACCAGAGGATTGCAACCATCCTTCAGGCAAAACAAGCCTGGAGCCCAGCCAAGGGAAAGCAGAGCCATCATGCTTGCAGAAGTGCAAGGACTCTGTTCCAAGGGTGCAACACCTTTCAAGACAGAGGGGATGGACATTCGGCTCATGACTGTGCCAACCTATAAAGGTATCTCCACCTCTCTTGTGCATGAATGCACCTTAAAACTCACACTTTAGCATAGCCTAGACAGGTTCCTTGGATGCAGGAACTTATGGCATCCTGGGGGACTAGGGAAGTAGCCCATGGCAGAGGGGTTGGAACTAGGGGATCTTAAGGTCCTTTCTACCCAAACCATTCTGTGATCCTGCCCCTCTGCTCTGCTCTTGGGAGACCTCACCTGGAGCATTGGGTGCAGTTCTGG